>CAUYPK010022311.1:0-11793 GCA_963574355.1 Loris lydekkerianus
GGGTGGTATTCAGGGTGTCTGACATAGTTTGCAGCACAGCACCTTGCTCATGATAGAATATAGTAGGTATGAGTTGTACTAAAACACAATAATCATTATTCAGATTTAAGATTTCTGTGTCTATACACGGCGCCAACCCCGTTGAACAAGCCCACCATCCATTACATAAGTATCCTTTAATTTAGTCAAATTAATGCCTAAAATTATCATCACAGCACTGTTACATAAGTCTGTGTTACTTGTCTGTATTGGACCTTCCTGTTAGGGGAAAGAACTATACAATGCTAATCAACAATAGATACTATTTATATTTAATCATTTGCTCTTAAATGTACTGTTTGTTGACTTTATGATAAGGGCCATTCTCCCTGCAGATAGGTGAGATCTCAATGTAGTTCTCTGATTTGCATATCTCTAATAATTAGAGATAATGAAAATTTTTTCATGAATATATTGGCCTTTGTCTTCATCAGAAAAGGTTCAAGAAGAGGCAAAATCCTACAATATCTAGTGTATCTAGGTAGTCTCCTATTCAAGTACTAACCAAGCCCAGGCCTGCTTATCTTCCAAAATCAGATGAGACTGGGCATGCTCAGGGTTGGTGGAATTGCAAACTAGTACAAGCTTTATGGAAGGAAGTATGGAGAGTCCTCAAAGAACTGAAAGTAGACCAAGAGCCTTGCAACACATGAATGGATTAATAAACTGTGGGTCTATATACCACGGAATACTATTCACCCATAAAAAGATGGAGATTTTGTATCCATTGTTACAACTTGGATGGATTTGGAGAGCACTTTCCTAAGTATGACAAGAATATTAAAAGAAGCATCACCTGTACTAATATAATACTAATTTACAACTTGTAGATTAACAGAAGTAGGCACACATCAGAAAAACAGCTCAATTAAATACAAGAAACGGGAAGGGAGGGGAGTTGTAGGGTTCCTTCTCAGTGGGTACAAAGTATAGGCGTAAGGCACACTTCCAGGGCTATGGACACAACCACAATTTAGACTTTACCTTACAAACAGGAACAATGTAACCTAATTGTTTGTATCTTAATAAATCAGAAATTTAAAGAAAGTATTGTTTGTTCTTTGTGACTAATTTTCACCAAACCTAGCATTTCATGATGATGAATTTGTTGCAATCATCTTCTGTACCACATAAGTTGTGAATCATGATTTTATTATTTATAAAATAAATTCTTAAACTTTATTCACATTTTATGCTGCTCATAAGATTTTATTTCCCAGGAATTATAAGCCTTCTATTCTCATGGTCTCTCTAGGTCTGCTTCTCTTACCAGTATATTAATGAATTTGTATGCCCCCTCAAACTTAGATAACAAGCTGCATTTAATTTATTTGTTTACCTATTTACATTACAACATATGGTCACAATTATTGTATAGTTTCTGGAGTCTGAAAATCAGAAGGTCGGTTTAGAAACCCAGCATTTTTTATGTAAATCACCACTACAATTTTCTGTTTGCAAAACCTAATCAATGTTTATCATCACACATGCAAAACTTAATCAATGTTTGTCATCAAAACTATGGAGCTAATAATTTTTCCAAGTGGCTTACATAGTCCAAGGATACTTCTGAGGCTTACAGATCGTCCATGGATATGTGCAGTATTTTCATAGCAGCATTAAAATCAGAAAATTGAAAAGAGCATATAGTAAATGCCAATGTTCCAACCAAAGAACTAAGTTGAATCTAATGTTAGAAGTAAATGATCACATTTCTGTTTCTGATGCCACACATTATCTTGGACATGCATTTGATTTATTTTCAAGAAAATGATATTTTTCTTTGTGTTTTCTTCTACAGATTACACATTTTCCCATCAAATCAACTAGCAAGTACTCAATTCCTTAAACTAACCATTTGTTATTTACCTTCTTGACATAACATTATTTGTCTGTATTCTTTGAAATACGTTGACTATAATTTGACACATAATCTTTGGTTTTATGCATCCATATAATGTTAAACAGGATAAGTAACTTCACCTAACCTGGGTACTAGTTATTATCTAATTACTGTTTGCAAAATGTATGATTTCCCATTTTTGTTATACCAATGAAAAGGATGTGTATATTGGCTCATATTTAACAAGCAAATCCAAAATTGTTTTTGCATAGTAAAATCAAACCATTTCTACATATTTGCTGCCTTACTTTCTAAGACTCATCTACCAATCTTTTTTTAATTTATTTTATTCAAATCCATGTGGTTTTTGAATCTAGATGCTTTCATTTTTTCCAACTTGTCTGAAAATGTCTTCTGAGTTAAAGAAAATTAGAAAAAAATACTGAAACTTTTTTTACATAAATGCATTGGACAACAATCAGGAAAATATGATAACTTTTATGATATCAAGCTGAATGACCTCGTTGTGACAGGCCATGATGTTGCTGAGTTCACATTATGTGAACATCACTGCTTCTAACAGGTGTAACTTCAGCAGTAAGGACACTGGCCAGGGGATCTTCCTCCCGATACCTTTAAGTATGGCTATCTTTTTAACAAGCTCTGGCTTCACTCAGTTTCATCTGGAGTCCTAATAAGCCAACTTCCCTATCTCCTCATTAATAATGCTTAGCTTTTTATAATTGATTTCAATTGCCCTTTATTACTGATTAAAGAAAGACTTCTATGAGCAGAAAATGAATCTATTTTGAAGAATATGTCAGCTTTATTCAGGAAACATCCACCTGCCTCCTTGGGAAGTACACACTGATTAAAGTCTTTGTAGCACCTGAATGTACATGCATGTGGCTTGTGTGTATTTGTCAAATTGGGAGAGAGAGAGGGAGAGGAAAATGGCATAGTCTATTAGGGCTGATATTAAAAAAAAAAAAAAAAAAAAAAAGCTGGGAAATACAGAACACAGGAACCATCAGACTCGCTGTCTGATGAGAACTTCCCTGCCTCAGAGATGATGTTCTCTTGTTCTGTCCTCCCCTGGCAGAAAGAGCAAGCAGTGCCCTCACACTTCCTTTATGAGGACCCCAATCCCATCCATGAGGGCTCCTTCTTTATGATTTAATCACCCCTAAAGGCTCTATTGGGTAATTCTATCATATTGACAATTAACTTTTAATATATAAATATTGGAAGAACATATTCAGAGAATAGAGAAGGGACTGGAAAATTTTGAGAAGAATGGAAGGGGATGAAAGGAGAGTGGTAGCTGAGAAATTCTGATCAGACACTGGAATTCCTGATAGCAAATTTTTGAACACACTCATATTTACTTTTTAAAGAATGTGTGTGTGTATGTAGAGGGAATGAAAAATAGGTGGGAAGTTAAGTTTCCATTAAAACTATAGTTCTAAGTAAATAAAAAAAATTATACTATAGTCCTACAATTATTTAAGCATCCTTCCAAGTAGAAATTTAATCTACTAAAAAAGTAAATAATTTATAGCACTTCATACATGATATTTAAAATCTTTTTGTAAATAATAAGTGGGAAAAATACTGCATAAGAAAAAACTCAATAGATAAAGTATTGCATATGGATATTAGCATAAGATAATGTGACTTTGATTTTTAAATATTTAATTCCTTTCTTCTCCTGATCAAGGTATCATTAAAATAAGCCCTAATCCTGAGGACCCAGTAAGATATAGAATGGTTATACAGGGTCTCATATTTGCTTGGTAATTTACTTTATCTTTAAATAGATAAAAATACATGAGTGTTAACATGTGTGTAACTTAACAAATATTATGAGACAATATAATATTGAACTAGACTTCAAAAATAAATATTCTCTTTAGTTCAGATTTTTAGCCAAATAATCACAGAAAGAAAGGGATCCTTTTCCTGGTAATTACATTCCGTAAAGCCTTCTTTACTTCAGTATTCCTGAGGCTGTAGATCAGAGGATTCAACATGGGGATCACCACTGTGTAGAACACTGAAGCCACTTTGTCCCGATTCAGGGAGTAGCTGGAGCTAGGTCTCAGGTAAGTATAGATGGAGGTGGCATAGAACAGAATGATGGCTGTCAGGTGGGAGGCACATGTGGAGAGAGCTCTGTGCCTCCCCTCCCCGGAATGCATCTGGAAGATGGAGACGAGAATGTAGGAATAGGAGGTGAGGATGATGAGCAGAGCCCCGACCATATTCACACCAGCAAATGTAGAAAAGACGCCTTCTTCCAGGTGTGTGTCAGAACATGCGAGCTTAAAAAGTGGGGGACTGTCACAGAAGAAGTGATGGATGACATTGGAGCTGCAGAAGGGCAGGCTGCTGACATAGCTGGTGTTGACCACAGAGTTTAGCAGCCCTGCAGCAAAAGCCCCAGCTGCCATTTTAAGGCAGACGGTTCTGGACATGACCAAGGAGTAAAGCAGAGGGTTACAGATGGCCACATAGCGGTCGTAGGCCATCAACCCAAAGAGGATGCATTCAGTTGTCGCCAGAGCTATAAAGAAGTACATCTGCAGGAAGCAGCCAGCAAAGGAGATGGTTCTCTTCTCTGACAGGAGATCTACCAGCATCTTTGGGGTGATGGTGGATGAATAGCAGATGTCCACAAAGGACAGGTTAGCCAGGAAGAAATACATGGGTGTGTGAAGTCGGGAATCGGTCCTTATTAAAAGGATCATCCCAGCATTCCCCAGAAGTGTAAGTGTGTAAATCATAAGAAAAAGCAAAAAGAAGATAATCTGTAGCTCCAGGGCGTCTGTTAGACCCAATAGGACGAACTCAGTCAGTGAGGTATAATTTTTTCCAGTCATTTGTTACCAATATATTTTACATAAAGTTTGAATGTGACTTAAGTATGTCCCCCTTTGAAAATTTAGATAAAAATAGAAATATTGTTAAAGATAATCATAAATGGAAAAAAATTCAGGATCATATGTCATAATAACTAGAATTACTGAAGTGAAAAGAAATTACAGGACAAATAGGTGAGCACTTAAATTAAATAAACAATTCTCTGTTGAATCTGGGTTTCAGTCTTCCCAAATCTCTGATTTAAGTCCACATCGATTTCTCCAAATGCAAATACATTGTTCTATTTTTTCTATATCAATCTACATCCAAAATGCAAAGAATGTAACTATCTTTCCTGAAGTTTCTCCCATTCTCTGGAAAGGTATACGAATTTAAATCAAATACATATTTCCCCTCAAAATCACTGTACATTCTTTAGCTCCAAAACGAATGCATTATACCCTTCAAATTGCAATCAAGTAACTCCAAGCAGCAAGAATAGTTACCATTTCAAGTAGCCAATATGTTGACATTTATCCTAACCTTAAGCATAATTTTGTAATATTTTAAAAGTGAATCAAATAGTCATATTCTAGTCACTTATATACTATTGAATTAATGCAATATGGCAGCAGTCAGTTACCTGTCATGGCAGTGAATAACTGCGATGAATGTTTCTAAATTCCTTCTAGTGAGGTCTTCCCTAATAGTCAGTCTCTCTCTCTCTCTCTCTCTCTCTCTCTCTCTCTCTCTCTTTATACATACATATATATATACAAATTTGTTTGTCTGGTCTGGAATTCTCATTTAAAGGCCAAATATCAAAAGAAGAAAATTTATTTTTCAAATGCAATGGAAAGTTGAATTGTCCATTGGTAAAATTTTGAGACACCTTCTGATTAAATACATATTGGTGCCCTTTGTATTTTTTTTTCTTCAAGAGAATTAGATAGTCATGGGGATTAGATAATAGGCACTAATTGTGGTGTCAATCCTCTAAAGACAGGAGCTGAATTCTCCAAGGAAACTTGAATGCGATCATAGAATCAAGCATTTTGTGCAGGTTCTATCAGGGTTTTCTGACCTCTATGTTATTTTAAAGTTAGAGAAAATATTTCAGTTGTTTATTTACACAACCTTTCCCTCTGCGATTTTAGATTATTTTAATTGGGTTAATAGCCCACGGTCAAATTATTATTCATCCACGTCCAAAGGCAAAATAACCAGAATTATAAGTATCTTTAAAATCTAATTGGCTTCTATTTGCAGAATCAGGCAACATCGTATTCTATAAAATGGAATGGCTGTTCCAATGAACTGAGGAATGCGGCCTTATTGACATGAAAAGACTAAGGTAATAAGAAATGGAACAAAAAGTACTTTCCATTTCAAAGTTATTGTTCTAATAGGGTTAAAAGAGATGTTATTTCCTTATTATGCTGACTCAAGTTGACTGGAATCTCCTGTTTCTTTGGAAAACTGAATTGTTTCAAAGTTTGATTCAGTTATCACAGGATGTCCACTCTGGCTTAGATTACTCTGCTGTGGCCTATTACAGGGGTGTTAGAAACTGAGGGTCTTATAAACCTTAACATCCCCTCTGTCACTGAGTGTGTGTACCTCCCTTTGTCTGTATGAATTTAACTTCCAATACACTTCTGTTCCTGATTGAAATTAATGAATAGGGGAAACTAATTATATCCATTGTATGATGTTTAAAGAAATATTATGCCCTGAGCAAATACAGCAATAAATAAGGAAACTTTATTTCTCTTCACAATTGCAGAATAGTGTCAGCTTTTTAAAAAATAATTATTTGTGATTCTGACCGTATGAGCTGATGAAAATACAGATTTTTCTAGATCTAAATTCACAAGTAAAACAAGATGAAATAAACCACATTCAGCTTCTTTACATAGAGAATCTGTGTGTGTAGGGAATGCATAGTATTGTGAGTAGTACAGTATGATTTTACATTTAAATGTTCAATACATTTTCTACACAGATTTGTACACTGACATTATACTTTCCCCTGTTTTCAAGATGAGGAAAGCAAGCCTTAAAGCTGTTTAATGACTTTCCAATAGATAAAGCGGAAGAATCAACTTATACATTTTTCAGCATAAACAATTAATAGCAAGCTACCAAATTCCTGTTTACTTCTGCTTTAATTTAGTATCAGTCACATATAATAATGTGTGTTGGGGCTCAGGGATCCTGGTTCTCTGAACCCAGTTGACCTGATTTGATTACTTGGCTGAAGTAGAAAATTCATCCAAGGCGTAGTGGGAATCAAACACAAAAGTGGGTAGAAATCGAAAATAAATCAGAACAGCACAGGCAGCGTGAACAGGAAGTAAAAGTGAACTGCACAAGTGTCAGTATAACAAAGAGAAATTTTATTTAAGAACAAAGAGAAAGCTTAAAGCACTTCCAAAGAGAGTTGGGAGTGGGTCCCTCTTGTGAGCGAGGGAGGTGAGAGGAAGATAGAGGCAAAGGCACTGCAGGGGTCTGAATACCATCTGTCTCTCCATTTGAAATTGATTGCAACACTTTCTTTGGCCTCTCTACACCTACAGACATTATTGTCCTTCTCTATTTGTCATTTATTATTATCTTTTTCTAGTGGTCATTGGTTACCTAGGTTACCTCACCCCCATAGTCTTCTCCCCTTTTTTTTGGCAAGAGTTGCTGAGTGGTGAATGTTCCTATGGGTCCTCCAGACTCCCTTACTCAGCAGGCCAGGATTTTCCTTCCATTCCCCTTGAAACCCCTTTCTTCACATCCCTTCTCCATGTGTGTGTATATAAGCATACACATATGCATCTGTGTGTGTGCGTACCTTCCAGTGAATTCCATTCTGTCACATCTCATTTCTGACACCACTTGTCAGGGCCCAAGACTGGCCAGGTGTCCAGCCCAGCTTAACTAGGTTCCAGACATGGACCACTAAGTTACCTTGCTCAGGTCTGTTAGGTGCCTGAGGGCTATCTACTTTAGCTGGAGAGAGAGAGTGTCTTAGAGTAAAGCAGTCTTCTAAGAAAGATAGATCTTAGACTTTAGCAGAGCTTGGTAATCTTCAGCAGAGAGATGCTGTGCTGGCATTCTGCAGGCAGGAGAGGAGACAGGGTCAGAGTAAGCGAGTCCGTGATAGAATGAGCATGCTCCCAACAGCCTTCTCCTCCAGCCTAATATAAGGCTGATCTGGTGCCTCTCAACACCACAGGTGTAGAGACTGACAATTCACCACTGCTCATCTTGCGAACTCTCATGCTTGTTTGGAGAGCTAAATCCCTCTCCATGCCCTTTCCACCAAGGTGTTCCATTGAGCTATGCAGGTATTATAACTCTCACTCCTCCTAGCCATAGGCTATATGGGCTGCTACAATCTTCAGAGCAAGTTGAGTACATTAGTGGCTTCACCTTCCGGAAGAGTGGCATCATTATGCAATATAGTAATCGAAATCTTGGCTTGTTACTATCCCACCAACGTGCCATTGACAACTACCAGCTACAAGTATCAGCAAGGTGGCAGTACTGGAGGTCCCAGGATTTAGTCATTCTCTCAGAAAGTCCAACTGGCAACCATCCTTAAACAACAACAACAAAAAACCCCACCTTTTTAAAATCTAAGAATTCAAAGGTAAGGTTGAAACAACGTGTTGGGCCACAAAAAATGAGAAAAGAAGATTACAAGGGTAGCAGGAATTGTTTTATTTTGCCTACATCAGGCCTCCTCTGGGCTGGCATAGAACCACATGGAGAGGGTTCCCTAGGTTCTAAGCTTTCACTGGTGTAAAAAGAGAGCCTGAGACCAACATCTGGTTTCTAAGCACTTGTAAGGAAGCCCATTTTTTTCTCACCTTGAGAGGTACACTGAGGGAAACACAGGACTAGACCATCTAACAACAGAGAAGTGGTTGACAGTACTCAGTCCACAGATCTTGGGGGTGACACAATGTTGTGCCAGCATCAGCACCCAACCAGTGAATGCAGCCAGTTGTTTGTGCACTAGCTGAGACAAGGGGCGATTCTGTTCATTTAGGAAGAATGGCTGACAATTCTGCCTTGCTTGAGTCTCTGGCCAGCCATATTACCCAGCTGTGGAGCCCAGCCTGAGGCTCTGCACCAGTGGAAAAGAAAATTTGAGACCTGAAGGCAAAATGGGGATTGAAGACCCCATCCTTGGCAAGGGAAAACACCTCCAGAAAAAGGGAAAAACAGAGAAATAAGCTGAGTAAGGTGGAATAAAACAAGTTAGCTAAACCATACACTAGTTTCTTATCTGATCAGTTTCCTGCTTTTCCTAGAAGCCTAGCCTATAGGGGATACAGATTGCAAACACCTCTGCTAGGCCTTTGAATACTCGAAAGAAACGGCTGCAGAGGAAGCTGCATGTAAACCCTGAGTAGAAAGATCAACCAGGCCATCTCCTGCAGAGTCAACTGTCAAAGTAAATATCCGTTGTGGAGATTTGTATTTGGCCAGGGCAGAGATAAAGTGAACAGCTATAGCCCTGAAATACGGGCAGGAGGCCTTGTGAAACACCCTCATCACAGAGAAAGATGCCTCTGGGTGGAGATCAGAAGAAAATTTCTGTCCCCCCGATTCTTCAGAGGAGACTGACTCCAGTGATGCTTTACTCCACAGTGAACTAGTGGACATTAACTTCCCCCAAGGTATCTGTGTATGTGACCACAGACAGGAGGCTGCCTCCACACAGGCTCAGGTTCCAGATTTCTCAAGGCTGCTCTGACCCTTAAAGTTAATGATTATAGAAACAGTAGGAGATGACATGCTTGCTCAGAGAAACTGCTGACATTTTTGTTCTTTTCCTCAGCTTACCCTCTGGGCTAAAGAGGAAATAGCCTTCAGTGAAAGCTGAGTGGAACAAACACTCAGGACCATTTTGCTGAACCCCACAAGCTAGTGATGACCCCCTGTGTTTCCCATCTTTGAAAACTCTATTCTGCATGTCCTGTATTTTTTTTTATCTCTTGCTGCTTCTAACTTTACTTTTCTCTAGCCAATCACTGCCAGTTCCACAAGTCTTAAAGGACCCTGCCCCTAGATGGGACCCGAGCATTGACCCTAACAAGTGTTAGAGCTTAGCATCTTGCTTTTCCTGACCAGTGATTTCAACAGTATGTCTGAAAAGGAGATAAATTGCATCTCTGCCTAACTGCATCTCTTCTCTGAGCAGAGGATCTGGACCTGCCTGATCAGTGAGCCCGAACAGCACCCCTACCCAGCCTCAGAGCCCAACCTGTAACCCCATCCAACTTGGGAACATTCGCTACTTTCCTTATGAAACTGCAAGACCAATAACTACTCCAATCAAACTCAGAACAAAACTAGCAACTTTTCCACTGGTATACTGACCAGTGACCCAACTCGACACTGGGGTGTAGCCTGAAGTTCTTTTAAAGTTTTAAATGAGACCTACAAATCCAGTCTGCTGTATACCTACTGCTAAAATGTCTGTACGACCCAAAGGGATCTGTAATTTCAATAGATCACTATGATTTCAATACAATCACTATCAAAATTCTAACAGCATTCATCACAGGAATAAAGAAAAAAAAAATCCCTTAATTCACATGGAATCACAAAAGTCTTCAAATAGATAAAGCAATCTTGAAAAAGAATCAAGTGGTTGTAATAACACTTTCTGATTTCAAAGTATTTACAAAGTTATAGTAATCAAAACGGTATGTTACTGGCATGAAAATAGACATTTAGACCAATTGAATAGAATAACTTGCTCAGGAATAAACATATGTGTACATATGTTAAATATTGCAGGAGCAATTACTTGACAAGAGTGTCAAGAATATACAATGGAAAAGAAAAGTCTTCTCAGTTAATGTTTTGGGGAGAAATATATAAGCATGTGCAAAAGAATGAAAATGAACACAGAGGACACTCACAAAAATTAACATGAAGTGAAGGCTTCAATTTTGATCCTGAAAGTGTAAAACTCCTATAAGGAAATATGGGAGAAACTTGCTTTGATAATGAGGTAACAAATCCAAATTAAAGAAAATGGGTCTACAGCAGACTAAAAAGGATTATGCACAGCAAAAGAAGCAATCAAAAGAAAAAAAAATGAAAAGGAAACATGCATAGAATGGGATAAAACAGCTCCAAACCATATATCTCATAAAAGGTTAATATAATAAATATGCAAGGACCTTGTATAACTCAATTTCTTAAAAAACAACAACAATAAACAAACAAATAACACAATTAAAAAACGAGCAAAAGATCTAAATAGATATATCTCTAATGCAGATATAAATGATCGACAGGTACATGAAAAGGGTCAACATTAATAATCATCAGAGAAATGTAAATTAAATTCACAATGATATATCACCTCCTACCTGTTACAATCCCTAACATTAAAATACAAGTGATAAAAAGTGCTGATGAGGGTGTAGACAAAAGGAAACATTTTCACACTATTATTGGAAGTTCTTCAAAGTATTAACTCTAGAAGTAGTCTCCTCTGGGCATGTACTCAAAAGAAAATAAAATCAGTATCTCAAAAGATATTGTACTCCTATATTCACTTTTTTTTCACATATACATGTGTTCATTAGGCTTCCACTTTTTGCCTTCACAAAATTAAAAAGGCTCAAAATTTAACAACAATAACTGTTTAAGATAGGGACCAGAAACAAAAACCTCGCAAAGAACGAACGAAGACAAATACATTCAGAAAAGAAATCAGACGATTGCTCTAACAAAGTATTAAGCAATAATAATGATAGTAATGCAAAGAAAGTAGCATTCATATTGTCAAATAAGAGTATGTCTATTATAGAATGCTTTGACTCTGAGGTTCATAAAGTCATCAATTAATTTCTTCTCATTATTTTTCTCCAAAGTATTGAAGAATAGACAACTAATATTTATAAATAAAAATAAAAGATAATTTCAAAAAACAGATCATGCCAAATCTTATAGACAATAGAAAAAGAAGAAATACTTCAAAATCATTCTACTTAATCTGGATACACCTTATATTAAAATTTGAAAAAATA
>CAUYPK010022313.1:0-12515 GCA_963574355.1 Loris lydekkerianus
ATACAACCTTTTTGGAAGGAAGTATAGAGAAACCTCAAAGAACTCAAGCTAGACTTCCCATTTGATCCTGCAGTCTACTCAGAAGGAAAAAAATCCTTTTATCATAAGGACACTTGCACTAGACTGTTTATTGCAGCTCAATTTACAATCGCCAAAATGTGGAAACAGCCTAAATGCCCACCAACCCAGGAACAGATTAACAAGCTGTGGTATATGTACACCATGGAATACTATTCAGCCATTTAAAAAAATGGAGATTTTGCAGCCTTTGTATTAACCTGGATGGAAGTGGAACACATTATTCTTAGTAAAGCATCACAAGAATGGAGAAGCATGAATCCTATACTCAATTTTGATATGAGGACAATTAATGACAATTAAGGACACAGTGGGGATGGGGGAAGGGGAGAGCAGAGAGAGAAAGAAGGAGGGAGGGGTGGGGAAAGGAAGAGCAGAGAGAGGGAAGGAGGGAGGGGGTGGGGCCTTGGTGTGTGCCACACTTTTGGGGGCAAGACACGATCGTAAGAGGGACTTTACCTAACAAATGCGATCAGTATAACCTGGTTTCTTGTACCCTCAATGAATCCCCAACAATTAAAAAAATAATAACCCCCCCCAAACAAATAACAATCATGATCCTATGCGACTGCTACAGTAGGCCCCCTTCTCCCTGGGGGATACATTCCCAGACCCCTAGTGGATGCCTGAAACCACAGAGCGTATTACATATATACCTGGACTATGTTTTTTCCTGTAATACATGACTATAATAAAGTTTATAAGTCAGTTACAGTAAGAGATCAACAACTGTAACAAAACAGAACTGAAAGAATATTACAGCACTGTAATAAAAGTTAGGTAGGCACACTCTCCCTCCCTTCCTCTCTCTGTCTCTCAAAATCCATTATGGGATCGTCCTCATCCTTCTTCTCCCTGTGACCTGTCAATCTGCTACTCCGTCTGGCTACTAAGTGACTACCAGCAAACAGTGTCTGCAGTGTGGATGGCTGGACCAAGGGAGGGCCACATCTCAGGCAGGACAAAGTGGATGGCGTGAGATTTTCTCACCCTGCTCAGAATAGCACTCTCTTTAAAACTTATGAATTGTTTGTTTTGTGTACCTTCTATTTAGTGTTTTTGGACATGGTTGACCATGGGTAACTAGAGCCGTGCAAAGCAAAACTATAAGTAAGAGGGGACTGCTGCACTTCTCAGGACGTGCCGTGGCTGCCCTGTCCATCTGTCTGGGAATGAGGCTCCCTTTGGGTTTTTATATGAATAAGGTCAAAGAATGTGACCCCACCCTCGTTGGGATGGGTTACATGCAAAAAACAAGCATCACGATTGTTATAACATATATTAGTGTGCTTCTGAAGCGAGTATAAATAAGACCTTTCTTAAAGTATTAACAGTAGTATATCTACTAACCTCACACAAGCTGTACTAATCTGTAGGTAGAAAATAAGAGTAATTTATTGGAAAGCATATTTTGAAAGTGACCATTATAGGAATATTGAAATAAATGCCTTCTCCATGTGGGAATCCTAGTATATCCACCACTTGGAGGTTTCTGGGAGGGTCTGATTGGCAAACATTTGTTTATTCTTGCCTTGTGATTGATACAGTTATGACAGGAGCCCAAGTCTGTGCTTTGACTTCTCAATACAGAACTTGCCTGAAATTGCACTAAGTCTGGGAGATGCTATGCAGGGCAGAGACGCCGCATGCTGGGAGGAAGGTGCAGCAGAGCTCACATCATCTGTGCGGCATTCAAGAAATCACCTAGGGGGATGTACTGTCCCAAAAGTTTTGTTATCAAGTGGAATAGGCAATGTTTCTGCTTTCTTACAAACTTGCTCATGTGCAGGATTACCATTTCCCCATAGCATACAGGGCAGAAGATACACTTTATACAGGTAGCTTTTCTGCTTTGCATGCAGTTGGGAAGGGGAAATGGTACACGTTGAGGAAATAGGAAACTTTTAAATGCAGGGTTCATGTGGAAACTGGGGGAGAAAAGAAAAGTAGAAAAATAGAGGATAGATATTTTAAAAGAATTAGCAAATTGTAAAGTGCATTATACATAACCACGAGCTCCCTGGATGGCTGTCATGCATATGGCTATTTTGACCAAGGCTGCTTATCAACTGGCTTAGAAAATACACAATATGAATTTTATTAAACTGACTAATACACGTTTCACCAAAAGGAAGGCAGCAGACATAGCCACCTTGTTTATTTTAGAGATATAAGTACACAAGAGGCTTACAAAGGGAGAGTTGTAGGTGCTCAGCACTATAGCTAATTCTGAAATGGAAAATGTTCTTTTGTTTTAGTCATTTCACAGTTAGTCTATGAGAGTTGATGCTACAGACTGTTTTTTTTTTTTAAATCATGTTTCTTTTAGAACCAGAAGGAAGGTCAATCTCACTTTCTAAAAGAGAAAGAAAGGTGACTCTTGTCGCAGTAACATAATGTAGTGGGTCCCCACGTGTAATCCAGAGGAAAAGGCAGACAAGGTCCTCTGGTGGCTCAGCTGAAAGGAAGCTGGTGCCAAGGAGCTTCTCTGAAGAACAATGACTCATTACGCCGGGCTCCGTGGCAGATGCCAGTCTCCCAGCGACTGGCCTCCCTCCAAAAACCAGGGGGAAGTAAAGCAGGCAGAGCAGGAAGGAGGCTGGGAGCCGCCTGCTTGCTGGGGAGTCTCTCTAGTAGGCACAGAGCAATCAGGAAAGTGCTTTGGAATCACAACATTAAAAAAAACAAGTGTCAGCTGTGGGAGATGTAGAAATGCAAATAGTACAAATGCAAATAGGACAAATAAATGAAAGTGTGCAATCACCCAAAGCTCTGTTTACAACCCGACGGCAACTCTGCCTATAATTATCTGGGTGCAATTAACTGCGTGGGAGCAGCTATCAAGGGGCACATAAAAGACACCACCTGAAGTCGAACATCTTCCCTTTCCGATGACAAAGCAAGATCTCCAGGAGCATTAAATCTACACTGAACTAAACGAGTCTGTAGAAAAGGGCGAGAGATATGCCTTTGGCGGAATAAAAAAAGCTGAATTTTCACTATTTACTGCCCATTTTAACATAATTCTTATCATTAACTAAGAAAATAGATAATAGGAGATTTGGCTTCAATAAACACAGACTGAAACCGCCCACATCATTTAGTTTAACTATTAAAGTAAGCTCGTGGGGCAAGTGTTACAAGCTCTGATAGACTTTGTCAAGGTCACACAAGCTGAATTGGGATTTGAGCAGCAGGACTTTGGCCCTGGGCTGTTAACCCTTTCATTATTACAGAGGTTCTCCACGGAGGGCGATTTTGCCCCCTCAGGAGAGACTTGGCAATGTCTGGAGACGTTTTTATTGTCACATTAGGAGGGACCACTGGTCTAGCAGATAGAGCTCAGAGGTGCTGCTGAGCCACCCACAATGCAAAGGACAGCCCCCACAACAAAGAACCACCCCACTCACAGTGTCCCAGCACCTGCCCTTCAGGTGGAGAAATCTTACATTAGTCCACTGCTGCCGTCGGTAGGATACACTTTGAGAGAAATGGAGTTGTTCAGGGAAGAGGCAGCCTTTGGAGCTGCTGGGAATGAGTAAGAAAATCCTGGTCCTACCTCACAGATGGGGAGGTGGGAAGGCCCTGCAAATGCATACATATGTGTCATAAAACGTCCCCAGATGGCTTGGATCTAAATTGCCCCTTGAAACCCAAGAGCATTCGCAATGCCACCTGAAGCTCTTAATAACTCCTCACTTCATTGAGCACTGAGGCTGGGCAGTTAGAGTGGCCATGGGTTTTCCGTGGCTTCTTTATTGGGCTTCCAGAATATTAAAGACCAGCATCCCACCAGAATGCCACATTAGCAAGAGGCTAATGTGATAAGAGGCTTAACTGATGGTATCCCTAGAAAATTTCAGACTAAAATGCCAGTTGAAAGGCAAAGAGAAAGATGGGATTGCTTTTTGAAAATTCTCATTGGTAAAGAGAATTTCTTATTTTCCTAATAAAAGTGTTCTGAACTAAAAGCATCTCAGAGGGATTTCGAGTTTAAGCCAGCTAAACAGCATCAGGGGTTCTAGGGTGTGAGTCAAACGAAGTCAGAAAGGGCCTGTCTGCTGCACAAAACTGATGGAACAGCACAAAAGAGCCCGTGTAACAGCCGTGGAAGGGGCCGGGAAGGACCAGGAGCCCAGAGTGCTGGAGGGGAGGCAGGAGCCGCCCGTCCTCAGGGATCACCACCCATCTGGTGTGAAAGGAAGCCCAGGTCTGTGTTAGCTGTAGAGTTTACTTGGAAGCCCTGTATGATATTTTTTTTTTCTTTTTTTTTTTTTTTTCCTGTATGATATTCTATTCACTAATTTTATTGATTTGTGAGTTTCAGAAAGCGTTCAAGGTCTTAAGACTTCCAGTCCTGCGAGCTGCCCCTGCTGGGGTGTGGGTTCTGCCCCAGGGGCCCCAGGAAGGGCATACCCAGGGGTCCCAGCCCTGCACCTCCCCATCCCCCAGCTTCCTGGCTCATTTTTCTGAGAACAGGGTCCTGTGGCAGGAAAGATGCTTCCATGGAGGAAGCCTCTCTCAGGGAAGAGGACGAAAGCCGTCCCTGCCTGCTGCCAGGCTGTTGAGCAGACAGTCCTAGTGGAATCCAACAGGGAGACCACAGTCAATGAGGTTCTGATTATCCCTCCAGCACTTACGGAAACCATGTAAGCCAGAACAACGTTCTGTGAGGCAAAGCAGCCACGCCAGTCGGTTCTAGTTGCACCCACACTTTAATAAACATATGTGTGCCAGGTGGGCTCTGAATCATTTAAAATCACAGCAGTTGGAAGAGAGACCTTCTCAAAGTCTATCAGACAGATTTTTAATCATCTTTAAGTAAACTTCAATTTCTTTGAAAGTGAAGGAGAATTATTCCTCCACTTCAAAAGTCAGTACAGATTCATTGGAGGGGCTTTCCATCTCCTACCATAAGTGAAAACACGAAATGATTAGTGCAAAACATACACCAGGAAATGAGTTTAAGTCCTTACTCATGTCCGTAAAAAGGTTTACTTTAGCGATAATAACAAATGACCTTTATTCCAAACCATTCCTTGATAGGATTTAAAAATCTTAGGTTTAATCTTTTTGATAATTTGCGTGGCCACTTCTCTCGTAGCAGAAGAATACAATAGACTTGCTTTTCCCTGGGAGGGGAGCACGGCAGCCCTGCTCCCATCTAAGGTGGTGACTGGGTGACAGCAGTGACCTTCACGTGGACTGCCTGGCTGCAGCTCAGCTGGCGGTGGCCTAGAATTTAGTGCCCCCACTTACATGCAGACACCCATTGATGCTTTTTGATGAAGCCGTTGAAAGGCAACAGTGAACACAAACCCCATCAGGGGAGCATGTGCGGGGGTGAAGCAGGGAGGTTCTCCTCCCTTTAATTACAGACATAATGCCAACCACACACACAAAGTGATTATCTGTTATCACTTTGTCATAAACCCTCTCTCCTTTGCTGCCTGTGGCCACCCTGCTAACCAGGCCAGTTACTGTTCTCCAGTTTGGAAATGAGGAAATTGGGGCTCAGAGAGGTTAACTGACCTGCTCAAGGTTAGGAAAAATGAGTCCGAAAGTCCTCTGATGGCCACAGTCTCCCATCGTGTTAACGCACCTCACCCAGGCCAGGGGTGGGGTGTGGGCCACACGGACTAAACCGAGGTGTGGAGTCCAGTGGTACCAAGAAGCATGGTGGGGACAGGGACCTCAGAGAGGTGCTCAGGAGAGTTCATTATCCTACACACCTGGCAATGTCCTAACAAAGGAAATTGGACAGCGGTGTTACAAATCACGCATGCACTTTACTAATTATAAGTGGGCAAATACCGTTATTTACATGAACAACCAGTTCATTACCGAAAAAAAAAAAAGAAATCCTCCACAACCATTAGTTCTATCAGTTTTACCCTTGGTGAAAATAAATACGTTCCAGCTACTAATATTACGTCAATCTAAACTGATACTCTGGGAGGCGGAGCCAGCTAAGTAAGCATTCTGCCTTCTAGATGCCTCTCTAGGCATCTCTAGCTCAAGAAATGACTGAGCTGCCTAATTATAATCCTTAAGGGTCCTGTGACATTAAATGACAAAGGTAGAGCTGGCGTCAGCAGCCTGTTAGCATTTAATTTACATGAGATTCGAGTTAATGTGATGTGTATGAACTAACTGCAAGGCACCTAGCCAGGCTCTGGGCACACAAAGCAGCCCAGCCACAGGCCAGGGCAAGGTCTCCGGGTTGGACATCTCAGAGCTTCCGAAGGAAACCTTCAGACCTGAAAGGGTCTTCTGGATTCCTGAAAACTCTACCTTCTTGATCATTTAAGAAGTGATTAAGATTCTTCTCCACAATGACACATTTTCTGATGAACATGAACATGCCCGTAACAGGTTTAGCCAAAGCAACCAAATCCTCTTCCTCCAGGAACAAGGATGTTTGTGCTAAACCCTCCCAGTCATCACACCTCCTGGACTTGCTGGCATTTCCATTTCCACACGTCGTCTTTCCAGCGAGGCTAAACCAGCGCTCCCGTAGCTGCCGAGCTCTGAGAGCTTCCCACGGTACCGCTGGAGGTAGACACAGCGCAGGCATTCAATCAACAAATACTAATTGATGTGGGGAGGTTGTGCTCTGAGAGGCTGAATTCCTCCTGAGAGGCCAATTCACTCTGCTCAGCCTGTGTGCAGGTCACGAGGGCTCTGGAGCAAAAGGGAGCTCTGGGCGGGAGCTATGAGTGACGGTGGAGACACTCGCTCCGGTGATGAATGGAATGGCACTCTTGACACCCTGTATGGGCAGAATCTTTACATGTAATTTATTTTGCATTTCAATTACTTTAGAAAAAGCCTTCCCGTGGTTTCCGACAGAGGTGTTTTTAAGTTATCAGTTTAATAGACTTATTCTGTTTTGCTAAGGTAAGCAATAGTTATAAAACCCCAAGGCCTCTCTAGCCGGCATTCTCATTTATTCTTACCATGGTCTTCTCTAACTAGGGTGTTTGGCACAATATCTATTTTTTAATTTCCAGATAATTCCTGACTAAAACTTTACTCTGGGATTCCAAGAGCGCCTATCCTGGACTTCAGGGAGAGATGCCAGGCTGACACGTTTGTCCACAGCCCGTGATTCTTGAAATCAACACGCCCGGCTTCACCAATGCCCCTCCACATCCCGCACACCAAGTGGATGGAAAAGGAGGATGGAGCCAGACTTCACAGTGACCAGTAGAGAGTACACACCCTCTGAAGACAAAGATAGTCAAACAAAGCCGTGTGACAACCTGCTGGTGTGCAGAGCCAACCTTGGCAAGGAGGGGAAGGAAGGCCACTGGGCCTGGAACAAAGTTGTGGGTCTCGCAGGGGATTCAGCCACACACCTCTGACTGCCTGTTTAAGCAGGGTGGATTGAACGGGGAGCTGAGATCTCAGGGCCACCTTTCCCTTCTCCTACCAAAGAACACCTCTGAGTGGGAATAAGGGAAGATTGTCATCTCTCCACATTCTCAGGAAGATGCCTGGACCTCAAGTCATCAGAGAGCTCACTGGCTGCCATTCCAGTGGCAGACAACAAAGCCATCTGTACTATCTACCTGCACTGTGGCAGAACCAGATCAGGAGCTCAGAAAAGAGTAACCCAAAACTAAAGACTCAGAAGCAAAAATTCTCCTCTGACATTCTCCTGCCCTGCCTCTCAGTCCCATTTTCCCCCGAGGCTAGCGATGGGAACTCTTCTCTCAGGAAGGTTATGAAAACCACAGCCCTTTTTACTGAAAGTCAGCCGTGAAACTTAAAATTATCCTGTATGAAACTGGCCATAAAGCAATCATCTGATCTACCTTGTCTGACTTGTCATTTCAGAAAGGGCCCTGCCCACACCCCGAAGGAGGAAGTACACGGCCAGAGAGGCCAAGAAGAATCTAGAAGGACGGCCCTTGCCCGGTTTCCCCACTCAGTCTATTAGCATTAGATTGACACTCTTTGTAGTGTCTTGTTGAACTGAAGCATAACAACGGGCAATTTCCCCGTATCCTTGAGTCTTCCCTCTGAAAGACTCTCTGTGTACATGACAAAGAACATTTGTCTATCTTTTCTCCTATTAATCAATCTGCCAATGATTTTTCAGCTAACTTTCAGGGGTCCAAGGGTTGGACACTTGGTTTCTGCACATGTTAAGTCGTCAGTGCTTGTAGGGCAAAGCCAAGGTTCTCGCTGTGAGTGTGGGGCAAGGGCATTGAGCTGAGAGCTGAGCTGAGCCCCCTCTCTGCATCAGCCGCCAGCAAAGAGTGCAAGGTGGAGAGCTCAGTGGCCTGAGTCCTGGAAGGCTCCTGTGGTGGGGTAGGTGTATGTGAAGGGACTAGGGCAGGACCATCTTGTGTGCCTTGGTTGGGGGGCAGCTTTCAGGATCCAGGTGTGACTTGGAGGAACTGTGGCCACCAGGGCCACAGTGACCCATAGCAGCCAGGCTCAGGACTGACCCAGCTGCTCCCAAAATGCATATTCTGATGCCCTGGAGTCTGACTTGACATAGATCTGACTTTGTTACAGGGGTCCTCAAACTGTGGCCCATGGGCCACATGAGGCGGTGTGATTGTATTTGTTCCCATTTTGTTTTTTTACTTCAAAATAAGATATGTGTAATGTGCATAGGAATTTCTTCATAGTTTTCTTTTTTTTTTTTTTTTTAAAATATAGTCCAGCCCTCCTACCGTCTGAGGGACAGTGAACTGGCTCCCTGTTTAAAAAGTTTGAGGACGCCGAAGCAGGAAAGGAAGAGAGTGCTTGTGGTATCTGAACACGAGGGGGGCATCCACCTGTTCTAACGCAATCTGTTTTTAACCTTGTTAACCTGAACTATACTTTACAATGTAAACTAAACGGAGCCTCTTTTCTATCTGTGATTTATTAGACCTCCTTTTTCTATCAAATTAAAGCTCTGCACAAATGAAACAGTTTATCCTTATCTCATTTACTAACCCCTCCCACAAGGGTAACATTTAGCCAAGAGTGGGGGGGGGGGTGCAGGTGGGAGACAGCAACCACCACACAGGCAGCTTGGTAGATTTCTTTAAATTCCCCTAATTCCGCCTCTCAATCCATTTTCCTGCCATATGCACACAAAGGAAAATACCAGCCCCCCCACAACTGAATATTCCTAAATTCAGTTAAAAACACTCTGCGCCCCCCCACCCCCGCCCCCGACAATGGAGCAGCTGCTGTCCTTTCCCAGCTGCGAAAGTGGGCTTCCCCCCACGAAGGCTAAATAGTGACGGGTAGGTGACTTCTTAAGGATCTTCAAGGAAAGAACCTGATAGAAGGAAAATATCCCTTCTTAATCCCATTTTCCTTCTCACCCCACACTGAGCTGTTGCTATAGCAACACTCTCCCTGCTACCAGGACAGTGAAGCCCCCAGTGAAGTTAACGGAAAGCTACTTTTTCACTGTTCACTGACCAGTCTTCCCCTGGGTGTCCAGATTCTTCAATCCTCTATGACATGCTTAGTCTCGGGTTTCCTGTGGCTAAACCCTAAAATTCACTTTTAAACTCCTAACAGTCTAATTCCCCAATCCTTTTCAGAACTGAGCTCAGTAGAAATGAATTGACATTTTGTCTTAGTTATGAATATCTTTTCTCCTAGTGTTGGTTTCAGTTTAGGAAGGTCCTCAGGAAGGAAAGTAATTGGGGAAAATGTCTCTTACTTCTCTGCCACCCCTTCTTTCCTTCCCCTCGTGTGTCTTTTAAAATATGCATATGTGTATGTAAAAAGAAAATAAAATCTCAGGCCTTCACAACCTAGGATGCCGAGGGCAAGAGTTAAACCCTGGAGACCGAGTCATGTCATCTGGCTGTTCTGCTTCTGCGGGGCCTGAGCGTGGCTTCCCGGCCTTTGCGTTGAGATGTTACCATGAACCCAACTCCCTGTTCCTCACTCACTCCAAGACTAAACGACATGAAGACAGAGACCCTTGTGACTGTCACCTCTTTAAAACAGAATGTTAAGCAACCCCCTCAGAGTGGAATCAATACATTCAATCCTTGGATCTGTGTATCAGCCATTGTGTAGGAAAGGTTGTAATTCTTTCAGTACCTCTTCTTGCCTGTATAAATGATCTTCACTTTTCCCCACATGGGGCGCTCTGATCAACGTTCTTTGGTGCCCATGTAACCCTGGACTGTTGCCCTCACGCTTTGAGCTTGAACAAATACTTTTCCTGAATTCTGAGCCTTTTGATTTTTTTTTTTTAGGTTGACATATCTACACTTACACACGCATGTGTTTGCATATATGTACGTAAGTAATGGAACTTCGTGACACACGGAAACTACAGAGACTCATATAACAGGCCTCATGCAGTCACCTCCAGACTTAACAAGTATTGACTTTGGGGGAGGCGCTTTTGCTTCAAATCTGTAAAAAGTAAAAGGGTAGGGAAACGAAGGTTTCATTGTTCTGTTATCCCCATTTCTCCTCTCTCTTTTCTTACGTCTCTGCTCTCTGGAGGCAGCACCTATTTTGAGGTTCTGATGTATTTTCTCCATTCAAGTCTTTCTCTTTGCATTTTGTACTACATTTCCATTTATTTGCTGGGCAGCCCTTATAAGTTGAGGCCTGAGTTAACTTTTCCAAGTGAGTGGTATTATTATTTTAAAATAAAAGCATTCAAGGTAAAAGATGATGTGAGGACCCCCGAAACACAGGGCCCAGTGTTTTCTCCCTAACGTCACATTAAAAAGGTGGTGGGTCTGAGATATTGTCTGCTCAAAATAAAGTGATAAGGAGTCAATATCGAGAAGACAGTTGTCACCTGGGTAAACAGCTTACTCACAAGCGTTATGAATGAGACCGTCAGGGCTCAGGTAAGAACATTATCTTGGATGAATGGTTTGCGGTTATTGATCTGAAGCAACCTGACAGAAAAGCTCTATGTATTATTGTTACAATTACTTGATTTACACTGCAATTTATAAAGTGTATGCTCAATCCATTCTGCCAATATCAGAAAGCAATGCCCTGGTTCTAAAATCTGACATTTGGATTTTGTCTGATGATTTAGTATGTCCTCTAAGCACAATGACTGTCAAACTGGTCACCTGCCTGCAACAACAAAACACAAGTAACCAGGGAAAGAAACAAACAAACATAAAGACACTCAAAGCTTTCAAGGTCTCCCAGAATAAAATAGGAAAAGGGTTTTTCCATCTGCCCTAATATATATCTTACCATTGCACATCTGGGGCTCCCTGGAAGGGGGATCTAACTGAGGGGATGTAACTCAGAGAAAACACAGGCTGGGTCCGAGGGATGTCTGTGAATGTCTGATGAAGACTATTCTCCTCATGTTCACGTTTTGCAGAAATCTCAGTCAAGCAACAAGTACACGTGGTGACGAGATGTAGCCAAGAAAATCGTCAGGGAGCCACCGAGCCACCAACGGAGAAATTAGAACTAACAGTTGGGATGGTCCCATGGAGATGGCAGGTGGGAGACTGAAGGAGAGGCAGGGAGGTACTGGTTGAACTTCTGTAACCAGAGGTGCTTTACAGTTTATAAAGACATTTACGGCTATTATTTCATCCTAACCAGGCGGGTGCAGGGAATTGGAGAGGAGGTGCAGGGATGAAGATGCCTGAGGACTGGGGCATTTGGATCCTCCATTAACATGCCCTGTCGGCCCCCATCCCCATGTCCCCCAGGACTGTTAGTTGTTTCTGGGCCAAGGGCTCCCTCCTTTGCACCGGCCCAAGACTCATCCTGCCTGGGGCTGCTTTGTCGCTTTGGTTATCAGGAGGTCGGGGTGTGCGCACTGTGTCAGTACCGCCACCCCCAAACACACATCCTCTGTGCTCCCCAAGAGCAGCCAAGAACACAACAATGCACCCTTCACTCCTGGGGCTGAGACCACCTTGCCGTTTGTGTCCACTGTGCCTTTCAGAGCCCCTGCCAAGGTCAGAGGGAGGAGTGAGGATGGGAAGATTCAGGGCCAAAGGAAGGCGCACCCTGCAGGAACCACGGCCACAGGGCTGCCACGTCCACTGGGCCTTTCAGAGCCCCTGCCAAGGTCAGAGGGAGGAGTAAGGATGGGAAGATGCAGGGCCAAAGGAGGGCGCACCCTGCAGGAACCATGGCCACAGGGCTGCCACTTCCACTGGGCCTTTCAGAGCCCCTGCCAAGGTCAGAGGGAGGAGTGAGGATGGGAAGATGCATGGCCCAAGGAGGGCGCACCCTGCAGGAACCACGGCCACAGGGCTGCCATGCTTTAGAGCAGTGGTTCTCAACTTTCCTAATGTTGCTGTCCTTTAATACAGTTCCTGTGGGTCGTGACCCGCAGGTTGAGATCTGCTGCTTTAGAGGTCATCAGCTGACCTCTGATTCACGCGGGACCCCTGTTATAGCGTCCTGGCGAGGTGTTTTCCCAAGGCCTCCCCGGCTCAAACAGAAGCTCACTGGTGAGA
>CAUYPK010022315.1:0-24425 GCA_963574355.1 Loris lydekkerianus
TTTTTTTTTAATTTTTTTTATAGATAAAAATATGCACCATAGATGTGGCCCAACCCATTACCCTCCCTCCCCCTAAACCTCCCCCCTCCCTTCCCCTTCCTTGGCCCTTTCCCCATAGTCTTGTGGTATAGTCGGGTTATAGCCTTCATGTGAAAACTATAGTTTAGCTTCATAGTAGGGCTGAGTACATTGGATACTTTTTCTTCCATTCCTGGGATATTTTGCTAAGGAGAATATGTTTCAGCTCCATCCATGTAAACATGAAAGAGGTAAAGTCTCCATCTTTCTTTAAGGCTGCATAGTATTCCATGGTATACATGTACCACAATTTGCTAGTCCATTCGTGGGTTAATGGGCACTTGGGCTTCTTCCATGACTTAGCGATTATGAATTGGGCTGCAATAAACATTCTGGTACAGATGTCTTTGTTATATTGTGACTTTTGCTTCAGCAGCTCCTTGCATTAAAATGATCGAAGACCCTACAGAGCTCTTGTTTACACATACATAGGTACTAAATTGAAGTCAAACTAAGTAATTATTTAAATATTAATTTGAATATCTGCTTCACAGATTAATAAACTCAATGCCTGTTAATGGAAATAACATTTTATGTTAGTATTTTTAAACAAACAAAAAAAAAACCCTGATTAGTAAAAAGAATGACATTATTTGATATTTTCATGGATCTATTTATTATTTCCCTTCACAGAAAGCAGTTACAGTGTCACATTTCTTTTTGTTTTCGATAAGTGGCAATGCGTTGTTTGAGTTGAAATGTGAGGGAAACCTGGGCTCACAGAGACATAAGTTGTGTGTAGTTACAACAGGGAAAACTATTCTGGCCTTTCAGCTGATTGCAAATAGTCTTTTTTGATATTACACTAAAGCCCAACAAATGCTAGTTCCTTAAACGTTAGTTGCGATGCAGAACATGAAACCTATAAATAAACCTTTCTCCCTTGGTTATAGTGAAACACTGGTTTATCTTTCAAGTGGATCTTTTTACCCAACCCTTATTTTCTAACTACTTCATTGATCCTTTGAAAAATATGGGCCCTCTGAATTGTGGCAGTTTTAGACATGGAGACGCAGGTCATCACACAATATCAAAATCAGTTTGTTCATCCCTACTCATCTTATCAAAAAAGTCTGAAGTACCAGGTGGCTGTCAGTCTCATGGTGGTAGATGCAATTTTCCCAAAATTCTAATTTTCACTGGAAAGCTCAAAATTTTTCTTTGGCAACAAATAATGCCAATTTTCCTTAGAGTAACAGATTCACTTTGTTCATTTTTCGGAAAAATAGCTTAAAATCCATGTCTGAATAACTTTTATGTCAATTGTTATTTTTAAGTTCCATGAAAAAAGCAGCGAGTTCAAGTGACAGTCCTCCTGATGGCGTGAGCCTTCCCCCTGCGATAGAAATGGCACTTTGGTGGGCAGAAGTATTTCAGGCACACTTTTAATTTCATTACACATATTATTAAGGGTCAGGCCTTCCAAAAGGAACCATTATCACTGTTCTAGTAAAATATTAAGTGGGAGAATACAGCAATAAATAAATAAAGAATCACCAGCATATTTTACTGTCATTTCCTTACTCCCCATTAAGGTACCAACAGTTTTACCTATAGCTGCTTTTGTACCATCGGCAAAAGTGTCATCATCACAAAAAGAAGGCACATAATATCTTACGGATATTACGAAAATAATCATAACTGTGAACTCCTTTGGGCTGTGTCAAGAACACACTGCAGTCTATATGCTACCAGAATTCTATATACCACCAGCCCTGAATCATTCAATACGAGTAATAGACAAACGCTCTTTCTTCTTACAATAATTTTCATTGCCCCAAGATGAGGAACTCTCATTACTAACATGGTCTAACATTTTTGCTTTGAACAGTTCCGTTCTGAGCTCACTCAGAGCCCCCCATCTATGTATATATGTTGTACCTGTTGTCATGATTCTATAAGTTAATGAAATAATATATAAACCAGTGAAATATGAGTGCAAAAAAAAAAAAAGGGAATTGATACTGAAATCTAATCAAAGGGAAATATTTTTATTTTTTAATTTATTACTGTATCCCCAGTTCCTTGCTTGAGCAGTGGAACAGCGCCTAGCACACAGTAAATATTTATTTTGTTCAACATTTACTAGATAATTGAATTTGCTGTAGTATAGAAATTAACTTAGATGCTTTAAATGACTCACAATTTTCAAAAGTCAAATTATGTGTTTGCAAGATAAAAGTAACAGTTAAGAAAAGAACTGCAGGGAATGTCTGAGTCTGTACTGGCTTTATGTGCATTCTCCACTTGAAATAAACAGAACCTAGAAATTACAGAGTGTACTTTATAATTGTGGTTGTGACAATGTATAAAAGTTAAGGAGAACTTACTCTCTTTGATTAAGAACACGAAAGTTCACCAATGTCTTCTTTCTTTCAGATTCACAGTTTGCTGATCCACTTCATTTGAAGATACTTAGCAAATACTTCCATGATTCCTACAGGCCTTTATAATATTAATTCTCAGGGCAAATATAAGCTAGCTACTTTTTACCTTTCTGACTCATTACTACCATCTACTGTTTCTAAGGGGTAACTACAGGCTTTAACCCACAAACTGGCGCTCTTATATTGAAGCTTTGTTTAACGTGGTTTCCTTAATCAAAAAAAAAAAAAGAGAGAGAGAGAGAGAGGGAGGGAAAAAAGGAAGGAAAGAGGGGGAAAGGGAGGGAAGAAATGTTCTGCTATGAAAAGTGAAAGCTTTGGCATTTTCTTTTACAAATTTTGAATTTATCTCTTTTAAACATCCCATTCGACTAATAATATTGTGTGATTTGACACGCAAAACCCTTATTACCTAATTTTAAAAATTCCGTTCTATTTTCTCTTAGTATTTATCTTTTCAGAGTAAAGATTCACTTTATGACCTTTCTCTATAAATTTTATCTCTATAAATTTTCATTTTATGACTTTTCTTTATAAATTTTATAACAGGAAAACTAGGGGCCCTGATAAGGCTGACCTAACTTGTACATTTTAGCTAAAACTGTTGAGTTCAAAAACATGAAAATAGACAACAGGAAAAGGTGATGAGTCCCCTACCGCGTGGTAATGACTGAGTTACACACAGCTCCATTGCATCAAAGCAAACGCAATCATACGAAATGAGACTTGCTGGGCAAGGTGCCTCCAGGATGTGGACTGCATTTGCCCACCCAGCTAACATGCAGTGGGACCCCAACAATGTAACACAGACTTATTTCATTAAAGGGACCATCTCTGTCAGTCTGCGTCAGAATTCTGGAATTCCACCAGTAGAAGTAATTTCACATTTATAAAGACAACCTGTGCACAAACGTGTGCCTGATGAACTTCAAGCTACTTCTGATTCTTAAACCGTCGTGATGCAGCTAGTCAGCTCACTTCTAACACAGCCCCAGCTGAGAGGGACGGAGACACTCTCCAGGAACACGCTTAATCAGGCTGTGCAGGAAAGCAGGCCAGTTAGCATGTAGATGGTCTGAGCAGCTGGAAGTGAGCAGGGAAAGCCAAGGGAGGGAAACCACAGGAAAGGGAGGGAGGAGACGGCAGGTGGATAGGAACCTGCAGCACCCCTGAGAAAGCAGGACTTCCAGCCTCAGCCTTCCTACGCAGACTCCACATAGTGACAAGAGTGGGTCCCTTTAAGAACCATGTTACCCCTACATTAGTTAGCTCTAGAGGCTTCATGCTACATGCATAACTTGACCTGATTATCAAGCAGCACTTTGAACTTAGGCCCATATGCTGCTGTGACCTGCAAGGCTGTGATTAACAATGGGCTGGGTGGGTGCTTAGCCAGCACACCCTCTCAGGGCCTGGCTGCTGTTAATAAGAGCTATTTTTTACCCTTTGTTCCCTGTAACAGTCCCGGCCCCATGGCTCTACCCACGAGGAAGCCGTGATAAAAGGACAAACATTAGTGTCACCACTTCCTCTCTGTCAAGGACAACTTCAAGGGGCTGTGATCAATATAAATGCACAAGGCGCCATGCTCAGAAAGGCCCTGGACTTGGTTTAATGTTTTACTGTTTCTATCTTAAAATTTTCAATAATTTCTTGTTTGAACTTCTGTTTTTTAAGACTGATGGAACAATGGGCATTGACATGAGCAAATGAGTCAGGTGCACCGTGCAGGTGTTTGGCTTTCGCTTTCCCATTCGAGTATAATGTTTGCAATGCCCCGAAGACAGAATATTTTGATGCATTCGGGGTTCTTGGGAGTTCATAACCCCTCCCCCCCAAAAAAAAAAAAATACAGGGGAAATGTATTTCATTTGTGACTAAGATGCTCTACTTTCTGTTACAATGACAACTTGCTTTGAGTGGAGAAAACTTGTTTCTAAGAAACACCAATGATCAAGGAATTCTGTTGGTTCGTTCCTTTGCATGACCTAGCCAGTCATGTATGCTGGAATGATAACAGAGAAAGACATGGAAAAAGAATAACACATTGTCCCTTGTTCCTTCAGCCCTTTCTTACTCATCGGTAAGTTGCAGGTAGTAGAGAGTGTTGGTAGAATGCAGGTGTATTAACAAGCAGAAGGGAAAGTGTAGAGATAGCTGTGTTTAGCCATCTCACTGTTCTAATAAAAATGAAATACATATGCATCCAGGGACTACAAAATATATATGGTATATTTCAGGAATTTTGCTTATTAAATGTTCTCATGTATGCGTCTAAATTTTCCATTGACGAACTTAACAATGAACAGTAAAATACATGCTAATAATTTAAAGTATTAATTTTTCTTTACATACAAGGACGTAATATACCAACTGAAAACAATTTGAATAGTTGAGGGAGTCCATGAAAGAAAAGGAACAGATTTATATTTTAGAAACTTTAACTGGCAAATTTTTCCTGCCTTTTGAAAATGGAGTTTTGCATTCCCTTTTTTCAGTGGGACCCAGAAATGCTTTCACAAGTCCTTTACACTCACAGGCAGCGCTGCTCACCAGTAGAGATATTCCATGGGGAGATTCAGGCTATCAAGATGTCATCTCTTCTTTGGGGAGAATTTTAATGCTTTGTTCTCTTGCCTTACAAAGATGATAAGAGATGTAATAAATATAATAGTACGTGTACTATTTACTTTTGTTTATTTATGCCAGAGAATCTTTGTCCCCACGAGAAAGAACTTAACAATGAACATTACAGAAAAAAACAGAACTCTTGCATTCCATCTTTAGAAATAAAAATTTAGTCTTTAACCAGAATACACCAATGAAGATAATTTCCTGTAGCAAAGTAAATACAGTAGAATTTCTGTAAGTTGACCAACCAAGCACTGTCACAAACTGGTCAACATATGGAAGTGGTCAACACAAGGAACCAGGCCACTGTACTGATATGTGTGTCTGGTCTATGAAAACAGGTCAACATGAGGAGGTGGTCAGTGCGGGGAGGGGGTCAGCTACGCAGGTTCTACCACATTCCCTATCATCAGTTCTATCATTAAGTCACCTCCAGTAACCGAGCTATGATTTGATAGGAGATTTGGTGAAGTTTTAAGGAGACATTGATGGTTTTAGGCCACTGAAAGGCCACGTAAGTATTTCTTGGTATTCTAATGAGAAACTAAGGCTTTGAGAATCCCAAGGTATCTTGGTGATCCCCATCCTCTTAGCACACAGCACCATTTCCTCCATTTAAGGAACTTATATTTCTCCTGACAGCACAACATAGATACCTTCTTCACAGCAGTGAAGTGTGGCTGTTGTACAAATGGGGAAAACAGAGAACAAAATCTGTGTGAATAGTCACCCTAGGCACGGTCTTTAAATGCACAAATTGTTTGAGAATGTTGGCAGTGGAATAACTGTTAAAAGTATGTCAAGAGATGAAGCCAAATCTCAGAGTCAATTCATTTTATGAAACAAAAGAAAAGGTCTATGGTGATATCATATTGCATTTTCATAAAAGTGATAGGTACTCAAAACGTGTTTCTCAAACACACATCTCTGCTTGGCCTCACCTATAAAATGACCACTGCAGAGACACTGTCATTGGAAGGAATGGTGGAGTGATCTTAAGGATCAAAGTGGCCTTTCTTTCTCTTTTGCCAAGAGCAGAGAGCAGCCTCCTTTCCCATCTAGACACAGGGTCGCTGTAGCTGTGACTGCAGCCCAACAGAAGGACGAGCCATCTGCAGGAGGAAATTCAAAGGGATTACAGCTTCTGATTTCTCTCTGTGCAGGGCACCCGTGTTTCACAGCTGATGTTTAACTTGTGTCAATCCAAGTCAAAGGGAGCTAAGATAAAAAGAATTAATCAATCATATTGATTATTGAGATTATTGAGAATCTCCAAGATGTGTCCATCACTGAGTTCTTTACCTCACATATTTAAAACACCAGGAACACTGGTGTTTTAAAAGGGCAGTGCAGGAGTTCTGGACAGGCCGTATACAAAGTCTTCACCTTTTCCAGTCCTACACACAGCCACACAGTGGTCCATACAGGTATCCTTGCTGATATGCCATGGGGGCAAGGGGTGGTTCTCATGCGTGAGCACTTATGTAAGGTCCTATGGTCTGAACACTAAGATTTCTATTGCTTTAACTTCAAATGTGTGACTGAGTCACCTTGCAACAAGATCAAGTGAGCTTTGGTAGTCCTATTAAACTACCATTTTTGCTGTTTTACAAAGTCAGATCAGGGAAATCAATAGTCTAAAGGAAACGTTTTTTTTTTTTTTCCCACTGAGTGAATTCTAAGAACAGCTTTCTTTATTATTTTCTTGAATTATAAAAGGCTGCTGCTGATGAAAGCCCCAGGGAGCTGTTCCACAAAGGAGATGCTGTCTCACCGACATGGTTAAGTGCATGGAATGGTCCAGAGGATTTGAGGATCCACCAGTAAATCCTGGAAATAGACTCAAATACTCAGGGAGCAGTCGTGGCTTCCCGGGGGAAGCAGCTGGTTTCTCTTGAGGGGAACACTCACTGCTCCTTGGGAAGAATAAATGGGCTGCACGTTGTTCAGTACGAAAAGCTTCCAAAGATACTCAAAGTAATTCTAACTATTCCTAGAGAAGTTTGAAAGAGAAAGTGACCTACTCTTTGATCTCTTCAATTCCCACAGCAATGTATTTCCTTGTAGTATAAAGGTTCTAAAATGTTATTTCAAAATATTCTTGAACTAAGTAACCACCTTCTCTGGATTTTCACCAGTGTTTACCCTACCTTCTAATGTGGGCAAACATTAGGGGTATGGCTCTACCCCACTGTTTCATAATGTCTGCCAGAAAAAAATGAAGATTTCTTCTCTTTCAATGAATTCTTTCTTCTTCTGCCAATAGGAAAAGAAGCAAATGAAACTCTTGGGAAAAATTCAATCTCTGCATTATTTAGGTGACAAAGAAAGTTGATTGGCCTTCTGAAGAAGTAGCTGGCTATGTGCTATATTTTTTGTTCATTCATGTTTTTGTTTTTTTAATGCAGGTACAGGCACTGCTGATTTTGCACACTCTGGGACCTAACCGCTAGCGCAGGGGACAGTGAGGTTCAAGGGATGTGTGCTCACTTGGATGATATAATGGGTCTGGGCAAGTGATGTGCATAAAAATAATAATCCAGGAAGTTTAAAACAGAGGATAAACTTCTAAAAGGAGCTGAGAGGCCTGGAGACTCAGTGTCTCCCTGTTTTACATCCACATAGGGACCTAGCTAATTAAAGGAATCCTCTGGTGAATCTCTTGTAAAGAAAAGAATTATTTGGCAAAGCAAATAATCAACACTTAATTTATAATGTACTTATAGAGTTAGGTGCTTACATTATCATCAAATGGCACCTTAGGGCTCCCCTGTCATTAATTTGCCTCTGTGAGCACCCAACTCTGAAGGATTTGCAAAGTTTCTGAAGAAAATTGGGTTGTGGATGACTTAAGCCTTAATTTTGATGTTTTATAGAAGAATACTAATAAGGCTGTATTTGCTCTCTTTAAAGCATAAAGTAGACAAAAGGATCTCCACAGGTGACAGACCAATATTAAATTTATTCTGTTTCAGGCAAAAAGCAATACAAAGTTTCCTATGATTAAAAGAAAAGATCGACTGTGTTATTTATGTATCTTTGATTTTGGAGCAAACTTATGGTACTTCTTCCTCAGTCTAAATCATGGTCTTTTTCAAAAAGTGTATTATAATGTTTGTGGTGGTGGTTGTTTTTAAAATAATACTCTCTGTAGAAAGCAAAGAACTGAATTATTACTACGGATTAAGAGGTAATACTCTGTTTTTGCTTTGAGTATTATATTTTTTTTCTTTTTTTTTGCAGTTTTTGGCTGGGGCTGAGTTTGAACCCACCACCTCCGATATATGGGGCCAGGGCCCTACTCCTTTGAGCCACTGAGTATTGTATTACTAACATGCAAAATCTTTTAAGAACCAGCATAGAGACTTTCTCATTTTGGCTCAGCACCCCATAACTCAGAGGGTAGGGAGCCAGCCACTTGCACCAAGGCTGGTGGGTTCAAGCCTGGCCCAGGCCTGCTAAAGAGCAATGACAACTACACCCAAAAATAGCTGGGCATTGTGGTGGGTGCCTGTAGTCCCAGCTACCGGAGAGGCTGAGGCAGGACTTAAGCCCAAGAGTTTGAGGTTTCTGTTAGCTATGACACCACAGCACCCTACCAAGGATGATATAGTGAGACTCTGTCTCTAAATAAATAAATAAATAAATAAACAAACAAACAAACTAGCACAATTGTTCTTTTGATATTATTATTCTAAGAAAGAAAAAGAATATGCAAATATTTGTACTTGCTTGTTGAACTCTCTTCTTCACAAAATATCAACTGCAGAATCTCCATATATATGAGGTTTCTGGGTGGGGGGGGTCATTTTTTTTTTTTTTTTTTTTAGTCGGTGGAAGAAGAGAAAACACTATGATGTTGCCTTAAACTTGACAATACACTGTTAGAAAATACACTGTTTACTAAAAATTATATATTTGTTTTCATGTTTTTATCTTGGATAAATGAAAGCATAAGGTACTCTCATAGGAGTAATTAAAATTGTATAGAAGCTAAAATTTCACCAAACCATTTCTTAGTCATAGCCCTGTTTGTCCGTATCTATAGAATTCCCTATCATAGACAAAAGTAATCTGTTTTCCTTTAATTTTTTTCTTTCCTCCCTCCATTTTTCACTCCCTCCTTCCCTCCTTCTCCCTTCTCCCTTTTTGTTTTTATTGGAAAAAAAAAAATAGTTCAGTTTCTAAAACTTTGTTATGAATTACATCTTAAAAAAAAATAAAATTGAAATGCCTGAGGAAGTAACATATGGTGAAAATCTTTGGGGGGGGGGGGAAGAATTCTACATAAGTGTAGTGTGCAAGTGAGTCTCTGCCTTTCCCCTTAGCATCATCTAAATATTTTTCCAGATATATTTAGCTAATTTGAGTTTCAAGAGTGTGTTAAACTGTTTCATACTTCCAGCCCTTGGCATTTGCTATTTTTGTGGCCTGGAGATCGTACATTCACAGAATATTTTTATGGAAATCTAATGTGTGAAGAATGGCAGTAGGCCCTAGGGATAAAGCATTAGAACAATATTCTTCATTGCTGCCCACATGTGACTTGGCATCCTTCCTCCTGATAAACTCATCTCAAACGTTGCATTTTTCTATGTTCTTTTCTCCATGACATGTACCTGACAATCCCAGGCAAGACTTAGAGTACTGACCAAAAAGCCTTTAAGATGGTTATTTACCTACACAATTCCCTTATGAAACAGTGAACTTGTTGTATCCCTTTCATTTTTGCATTGTTAATAAAGAGGTCAGCACTGAATGAGTGGATGAATGGATGAATAGAAAGATTAAATTGAGTAATTGATTTTCCTGGAGAGAGTAAATTGAATTTCCATCAGAATATTGTTTTACATGGACTAATTTAAGCCTTTACAAAGCATGTATTAATGTAAAAGAGACAATTACAACAGAATTTTAAAATGTGATGTTACAGAAACTATAATGAATGTAATCTACTGTATGAATAGATATCTTCTTATAATAAGCCTCAAAACTCTTCATGGTGGCTACCTGAAATATAAGATTGATGATACTCCTATTATACTCCAAGACAATCACAATTATGAGTAGTGCTATCTGAACATGTGAGTATTTTTATCATAAAAGTACTAACATAAAAGTAACTATCATAAAAGTTACTATTAATATCTAAAGTAGTTGGACTCTTCAGAAGAAATATACTATTTAATTAGACATACACAATGGTAACAGAATCAGAAACTGTTATGAATGCTGAAAAGTTGGCCCTGAGGAAAGAAGTCTTCTAATTCTTTATCAGAAGAATGTGATTTTGAACGTTGTAGGCAATTCTTTAAACCATACAATGTTTAATGTGTAAATGCATTAGGTCCCAGTACAACCTAAAGGCGCCATACAGCCTGCTGGGCTTAAGTCATTGACTGAACTTTCTTATTTTTCTTTGAAATATTATTTTAAAATAACAAAGTAGGGATAAGTGTCAGGTACTCTATTGATTTAAATGTAAGCTCTTTCAATATGGCTATATTATTTTGTTCATCATCTTGTCTATCCTACTTCCCAGCATACTGACTTCACCAAAGTAGTTATGCAAAAATATTAGTCCATTTTATTTGAATTTTCTCCTGCTACCAAAATTAATCTGGAAAAAGTTCAGAAATAAGGGAATTAGAGCAGAAATCAGTGTTTAAGGTGATAGCCATCTTCAAATATTTGACAGATTCAATTAACTATATATGATTCTCGAGAGCCAAGTAGATTCAACTCATAAGTTAGGAGTCAGATGTTGGCTAAATTTAATAGAAACTTTTTAAAGACAACAGTTACTTATTTTATTATGTATGAATGGATTTGATGAAAGGTATGGCTGCTTCCCAGATATGGAAATGGTCAAGCAGAAAACCTGTAATGTTGCAGAGGATGAGCTTTGGCTGGGAAATGAGATAGACAGTCTGAAATCCTGGGACACTATAATTACTCTTAAGAAAAACTATACTTTAAATTATATAAAAGAGAAATGGTTATAGGGGAGTATTTAATGCATATGTTTGTCCAATTACCTTCATGCTTATATATTTCCACACTTTATATCACATGCCTTCGATGACATTGAGTTATAGGTTGCCTCTGGATAACTTCTGAGACTTTAGAGTTCTATACACGTCAGTACTGATCAGAAGCTCCCTTGGAATTGATCATCACTTTCCTACTAAGGTGACATTGCTGGGGTCCTGAAAATATTTCTCAAGCTGGAATGCACAGATGTATGTGACTTACAATCTAAAAGAGTCGTTAGATAACTGTGCATTTTCAGAGGGATAATCTTTAGATAAGTTTATGCATGGATTTAATGCATCAGCAGAACAGAATTTCTACAATCAACAAAAGGCCGGCCAAATACCCTCCCTCACCTATTGTGCACAATGCAGTGGTACATTTCAAATCAAGAGTTGAGTATAAATGACCATAGCAAATAACTAAGTGAAGTGACGGCCACGTTAATCAGTTTGATGTAAGCATTCCACATTGTATATCAAATCAGCACACTGTATCCCATAAATGTACACAGTTATGATTTAATTTTTTAAAAAAAGGCCTGAAGGCTGGGCGCTGTGGCTCACGTCTGTAATCATCCCATCCAGTCTGAGAGGCAAAGGCAGGTGGATCTCCCGAGCTAAGGAGTTTAAGATCACCCTAAGCAAGAACAAGACCCCATCTCTACTAAAAATAGAAAAATCAATTGAGTGTGTCAAATGTTCAACATGGCAGGTGCCTGTAGTCCTAGCCACTCAGGAGGTGGAGGCAAGAGGATTTCTTGAGCTCAAGAGTTTAAGTTTCTGTGAGCTATGACATCATGGCACTCTACCCAGGGCAACAGAGTAAAAGACTCTGACAAAAAAAAAAAAATATATATATATATATATATATTTATATAAATATATAAAATATTATATATATATATATAATATATTATATATATTATATATATTTATATAAATATATAAAATATTCAAGAAAAGCTTGAATCCAGTCCCTAGCAAAGATAAAGGATGAGAGGAGGTCATTTTTTGTTGGAATTTTATGAGTAATCCTGGCTCCTTCAACTGATCTTGGTTGACCCATATTTAGGTATTATTTGAAGAATGTTGTTTTACTTTCAAAAGTCCTTGGCCAGATGCACACCTAATTTGGAAAAGCAACCTTTAAAAATGGAAATTAAGTTGCAGAATGGTGATTTTTGTAAATTATTTGGCAACTGGTTTTCTTTTTGGATTCTTCTTGGAAGTGATCAAAATTTATAACTCATGACAAGAATGATACGAAACAGCGATATTTGTCCTTGATTTTTTATAATACTAAGACTTAGCAACATCATAGAGCAAAAATAATTATAAAGAATGGTGAAAGAAAAGTAAAATCCTGACTTTCAGAACTTTTGAAGAAAAAGCTTGAAACATAGAGGTGTCAGAAATGTATTTTTCATTAAGTCATGTACACATAGATCATGAATACATTCATGCATATGTGAGGTACAATGGGTTGGTTTTTTTATACAAGCTGACGTGCTTACATCAAACCAATCAACATAGCTTTTGCCTCATTTACTTAATTATTGTGTTAAGACATTTATGTTCTACACTTGACAGATTTGACTTGTATCCTAGCAGTAGGCTCCATAGGTGTGGTCCCACCTTTCACCTTCCCTCTATCAAACCTCCTCCCTCCCCACCCTTCCCTTCCCACTCCATTTCTCTCCTTCATCCTGGGCTATAGTTGTGATCTATCTTTCATAAGAAAGTGTGAGTAAATATAAGTCGGTTTCATAGACGTACTGAGTACATAGGATACTTTTTCCTCCATTCTTGAGATACTTCACTCAGGAGTATATGTTCCAGAAGCATTTTTTTTTAATTTATTTATTTTTATTGTTAAATCATAGCTGTGTACATTAGTGCAATCAAAGGGTACAATGTGCTGCTTTCATATACAATCTGAAGTATTCTCATCAAACTGTTCAGCATAGCCTTCATGGCATTTTCTTAGTTACTGTATGTAGGCATTTGTATTCTGCATTTAGAAAGTTTTGCCTGTACCCATTCTAAGATGCACCATAGGTGTGGCCCCACCCATTACTCTCCCTCCACCCTACCAGAAACATTTTTTACTGAAACTACTAAACTATAGTAGTTTACTGAAACTACTATTCAGTAATTTGAGAACTTCTAACTTCATTTTCTTCTAGTTACAAAGAAAAATACCCTATTTAAGAGGACTACCTAGTTCTCCCTGGAAAAAATTTAAGCATTTCAATATCTTTAAAGAGAAAACGATCTTCTTATAGTCAACCTAACTAACTCTCCTGCTACTTTGTTTCATTATTCATAATAATTTACCTTGGCCTCCTTGACAGTCAATTGGTCAAAGCTTCTGTACTCAATGGGGTTTAAGTTATACTTGTTCTCTAGCTTCTGTATACACATCATTATAGATCATTTTTAATTTTATGAAGAAAATCTGTTATTAAGTGTAAATCATTGTGGTAGGGGATGAAATTATCATTTATTCAATCAGTATTAAAAAAAAACACAAAATATTGAAGTTGACTAAACCTAATTAAAGGACAATAAAGCATGTATTTCATATATATACAGATAAAATATATTTATGTTTCCCCTACACGTCCCTCCTTATATGCAGATTCTTTCCTGTCTATTATTAAAAAGCCAAATTTGCTTTCTTTAAAGATAATTATTAATCTTTTATGTTTTTAATTTTTTAGTACAGAATATTATGGGGTTATACACAGTTACATAAATTATCATTGTACAGATTGAATCCATGTTATAGACAAACTACAGAATAGGAGAAAATATTTCCATACTATACAACTGATAAAGAGCTGATAAACAGAATCTATAAAGGACTCAAGCAAATCAGTAAGAGAAAAAAATCAAGCAATCCCATAAAAAATTGGGAAAAAAAACAATAATAGAAACTTTTCAAATGAAGATATACTAATGGTCAAATTCAACTTTTAAGCTGCGTTTTTTAAACTCAGCGACAGTTGGGTGTGGCAGACAGAATTCCAGTGGGCAAGAAGTAAGATACTATGGTCAGTGAATACACATCAGCCTGAGGATTTTTCTCTGAAAACAGAATCAGTCTGCTCTAAAAGGAAAAAGGGCTAATCCCTTAAGACAGGATTTTCAGATGGCCCTCAAGATTTCCATTCCCTAGGGTATATTCGTGTTCTTTTAGTTATCCATTCAAAGGATAACCTACATGCTTCTTTGAAGAAAGTGTTCATATGTAATTAAGGTACCAAGTCAACTGATTTTTCAGAAAATATTATGCTGAGTAAATCTGACCTAATCAGATGCGTCAGCCTTTACAAGGGACTCGGCTCTTGCTGAGAAACTTCTAATTGTTTTTCACCTTTCTGGAGGCTGGAAAGTCCAAGATCAAGGCGTCAGCCAGCTCCATTTTGAGGGCTGTCTCTACATCCAAGATGACACCGTTAGCTGTACCCTCTAGAGGGGACAAGCACCATGTCCTCCTATGACAGAAGGGATGGAAGGGCAACAGAACCATCCCTTCAATTTGAAGCCCATTTATAAGGGTGTTAATCTCATTTGTGAGCGTGGGGCCCTAGTGATGAAATCACCACCCATAATGGTCACACCACCTGACACTATTGAATTGGGGATTAGTTTCACCATGGTTTTCTGGAGGAGACACACATTCATAGGACAGCAGAAGGATTCAATGGGAAGTAGATTCTTTATTGACATAAATAAATTGTAGGTAAAAAGAGCAAGGTCTGAGAGGGATCTCAGGGATGTGGGAGAAGCCCTCACCTGAAAGCCAGCATGAGGACAAGGTCTCATTCCTTCAAGTTGGAAGAGCTAAATTCTTCAAACAAGCTGAATGAGATTGGAAGAACACTACAAGCTACAGACAAGAATGAATCCTTTCAACACTTTTCATTGGACTTTGGCCATATGAGAACCTAAGAAGAACCTAGTCACATGATGCTTGGATTTTGACCTAAATAACTGTGAGCTAATTGTTGCTTCTATACGCTGCTCAGTCTGCAATAATTTCTTACAAAATAATAAACATTTAATATATCTTTGATGCAGCTAGATAAATTATAAACTTTTTAGATAAATGAAATTTGTGGCGCTGTACTGATACTAAAACCAGAACAAGGAATTGATTGAAAGGTAATTGTTATATCCTTATAGTCATCACAAACATCTTAATTAATTCATTACCTGATTGTAGCAGGCATACAATACAAACAGCATGTATTCGAGTATTTAGCAATGAAGTCCAGAGCAAAGTACTTTTCAACAATGGACTGATGTTTCTTCATCTGTAAAATGAGAGGCTACCTAGTCATCTCTGAGATTTCTTCCAGATCAAGACATCTAAGGTTTAATTGACTTATAACAAAATTAATGATGCGTTATATGGGGAGAGGAATGTAGTACTAGGGAAAACAAGTAGACGTGGTTAACTTCTAGCAATATTATAAATATGCATCTATACTGCATATTTCATATCTGAACACTACCCTGTTTCCCCGAAAATAAGACATCCTCCAAAAATAAGACCTACTTACAAGAAAGATAAGACGTCCCCTGAAAATAAGACCTAGCGCATCTTTGGGAACAAAACTTAATATAAGATGCTGTCTTATTTTCGGGAAAACAGGGTAGTTCAATTGGTTGAAAAACTGAGATAACATCATGCTAATTCAAACATCTTTGTGAAGATTAAAAAATTATTCTTAGAAATATAACAGTGAGGAACCCTATCATTCATTAAAGCAACACAAACATGAGCTAAGCAATTAACATAAACTGTTTCAGAGTGATCGTAATTAACAAAGCCACAGAACTAGTAACAATTCTCATTCCCCTCTGCCCTCCCCCACCCCCCCACACCCCCACCCACCCCCGTTCAGTAGTATGGAAGCCAAAGCCTGCCAGCACTGCGGACAGACAGTGGAGAGTTTTGACTACATTTGGAACTCTTGAAAACACCATTCCCAGAGAACTTCAACGCCTTGCCCAAACTTACAGATCCCTAGGAAATTCAGAAATATCAAGAAAGTAAACAACACAGTTCTAAATAATCAATCAGTACAGAAGAAACCACAGGGAAATACAAATATTTTGAGATAAATAACAATATAACATTCTAAAACATACAGAATGTGGGTAAACTGTGTAAAGATAGAAATTGAGAGTTGTAAATATCAACTTTAAGAAAGGAAAAAAAATCTCACATCAAGTCTAAAGCTCGCCTTAAGAAATGAGAAAAACAAAAACAAACCCTGCTAAACCCAAAGCAAGTAGAAGGGAGGAAATAAAAATAAGAATAAGAATGAATGAAATCAATAACTCTGTGAGCATATGCTAAAACTCACTAAACTGTATACTTTAAATGGCTAAATCTTGTGGTATAAAAAATATATCTCAAAAAGCTATAAAATAAGGAATATTAGTGCTGGGCACTTAAAGACAATTTTAATAGAGTTATACGATGTAGCAGTAAAGTTATGAACACAAAATTGAATTGCTTCTACTTGCTTTGAACCAGCTGGTTGAAACAGAATTAAGAAAGTGGCAGAAGGAAATACCTAAAATTGGGGAACAGAAATTATATATAACAAATGGCAATTAAGAGAGATAGAAGATGACATTCATTAATTATACCATTCCTGGTGGTGCCCATGGCTCAGTGGGTAGGGCGTCGGCCACATACACCGAGGCTGCTAGGTTCGAAACCGGTCCAGGCCAGCTAAACAACAATGACAACTGCAACAGAAAAATGGCAGGGCATTGTGGGGGGTGCCTATAGTCCCTGCTACTTGGAAGGCCGAGGCAAGAGAATTGCTTAAGCCCAAGACTTTGAGGTCACTGTGAGCTATGACGCCACAGTACTCTACAGAGGGCAACATGATGAAACTCTATCTAAAAAAAACTTACCCCATTCCTCATGTCTCCTCAGCAGACAGAGATCCCTTCCACCCTACAATCCCTTTTCTCCCAGCAAAAACATTACAGAGGTCTCACTGATATTTCCCTGAGATCAGAGTTTGGCAGTGAACCCACACTGTCCGAGATTCTTTATTTACATATGTGATATCCCATATCTGATATCATCACAAAAATATTAATTATTCAAATGATACATTAGTTACATTTTAGTATCTAAAAGTGTTATTTAATCTGCAACCATGAACTATACACTTGTGTATTAAAATTCCAGTTTCATCTATAGCCTAATATTTGCTTTGACTTTTTTTCCTAGTAGGCATTACATTTGCATTCCCTTTGACACAGCATGTTTTGAATAAAATCTTGAATTTCTTACCTACAAATAGACAATTCCTTAAAAATCATAAATAGTGTAACTATTGTAAAAATATAAAATGTAATTTTCCATCATGTTTTATCTTCTAGAACTCTCTCTTTTGCTGTCCAACATATAAGTCTATCTTCTCTAAATCAATTCATGAGTGTTTAAGATAAGGCCAAATTAGTTACACAGTTGCAGTTTCCAAAGCCTTCATTTTCCCACAGAATAAGTAGATTCATTTATTCATAGAAAAAATGACGGGGAAAAACTGAGAATTCTGATAATTTACTGTGGTTCTAGTGGTATTCCCTTCTGTTATTGTTATGCTTACATATAATAAATGCATTTTTTCCCCAATGTAAATGTGGGCCTTTGGTGAATCGGGCTATATAAGAATGGTCTGTGAAGAGGCTGAGTATTATTTTATCAAAATCTATAAGAAAGAAAATGTCAGGATTGCCTTTCTCCCGAAATGAGTGACTTGAACGTCCCATGTCCCAAGTGGAAGAGTGGTGTCTAAAGTAGAGTTCCTTCTTCTATTAAGAGTAAATGACAAGGAGGAAATTTCCTCTTTTCCTTTCTTGTTTTTTATTTTCAAATTCTTTTTCTTGTTTCACATTTAGATGACATAAATCAATGCTTATTATTCAGAATCTTTTTTATAAGTTTGCTATATTAAGAACCTGCCATGTTCTAGACAAATGCCATCTATAACTTTTCCACATTTTGTGCCTATATTGTGTGAGTAAAAATATAATTAACAACTGTGACAAAAAAAAAGAGAAAGTTATTTCTAGAATAAAAGGAAAGTGCATATGTTATTTTTACCTATAAGAGGGAAATAAGAATCGCAGTGGTTCTGATATCACTTGCCCTTGGTCTGTTTTTCTGATGTCTGAGTAGCTGGGCATGAAATGAGGTGGCCTATATATTAAATATATTCAATGTTGAATTTTAATGTTAATATCTTCCAAAATAAGGCAGCAGTGTTAAGGATAGGATAAGAAATGTATGCATATGGAACAACTTTCAGAACCGCTATGTCAAGATCTATAAGAGGAACAGAATAAACAAAGTCTATAAGAAGAATGATTCTCAGGGTGTCTAAGAGGCAAGCACTCAATAAAGAATGGCAAAGTCAAGGAAACACAAATCACCCCAGCTTACGGAGAAAATAGCTGCAATGAGAGGAGGAGGGTGATTTCTCCTTCAGTAAAATGGAAAAGAAATGGCTGGGTGTCTCATGGGAATCCATCAGTGAAAGTGGCAGGATGGAAATCCCATGGAGTTCTTAGCTGTCTTTTGTATTTCCAAACACACAATAGGTTGGTTTTTGAATTATTCATACATATCATCAAAACATTAAAGCAGCCCATGACTAATGATTGGAAAACAATGAACCATGAGAATCCCTGTCAAAATACACATATCTAGCCAGGCTACTTTTATATCCTAAAACTGACAAACACCTTCAGGAGGCTTTTCCTGAATCAGCCCATTGCTTTGTTCTAGAAGTTTCTTAAATGTCACATGCTGGTAGATCCTATGTCAATGTGGGAGTATGTAGATATATCACTGCTTGAAGGGTCCCCAGTTGTTTTGCTGACGGTATTCCCAGGACCGCTCTATCTTTCCAGCCTATTGCCAAAGTTCCCGAGTACTGTTCCCATGAGGTCTCCCTCCTCACTGACCACATTAGATTCTGACTTGAATGTTTAGCTGTATTGATACAAGTTCCAAAAACTGAATAGAACTCAGTCATTCATTTGCTTTTATATGGCGTCCCTGCTCTGCTAATCAATATGAGAATATCTCACGGACAATTCAGTAAGAGCACAAAATATGAAATCATGGTTTTTACTCAAGTTTTATTATTCATTTACTAACTGCACGACCTTGGCGTGCTACTTAGCTCTTTGAATCTCATTTTTCTCATTATATTGAATGAAAATAATGATGCTTTCAACTTATTTTACATAAGGAAACTTAAATGGAAATAATTTTTATGATCTTATTATGTGCACATTGTTTTATACTAATGCTAATAACAGCAACTTTGTTTTATGGGCCTTTAAATGGACTAATCATAATCATTATTTAGTGGCATGGAATCATTATCAATTAGTGAAAAGACCCTATTTTAATTGTATTTAATTTAAATAGGCATTCCACCCCCCTTCCCGTCTCTAATTCCACTCTCTCTCTCTTCCATATACCATGTTACTAGTTGGGTTTCCCAGAAAGCAGACCAGACAGAATTTCATAGGAAGGATCTTTATTTGTGATATCCCATGTAAGGGAGTGGAGGGAATTGAATTTGAACAGAGGAGGAAAAGCCAGTCTCATGGGGAGCTCTGGAGCTGGCCGTGGACCATCAGATTTCTCTCACACTGGCCAAGTGGCTGGGACTCTATCTCTGAGTCTCTGTCATTGAACATGAGATCTTTCACAAGTGTCCCTCTCCCTGAGGCAGTTCCTAAAGCGACTGAGAGGTAGGGGTCGTCTCTCAAGACATTCTCAGAAGCTAGAGCCATGAGTCCTTCCTTGATGGAACTTTTGAACACTGTATCACAGTGTCTCCCACAAGGTCCAGATTTTATCTATTTAAATATATAAAAGACAGCATGCTGCATATTTTGATTTGTTTTTCTTTTTTGTCTTCATAACATGCCTATCAGATATATCCATACTGACAAGTATAGATCTGGTTAATAAAGTGTAGATCTGGTTAATATAAAATTCTTTTTTTTTTTTTTTCTTTTTTTTTTTTTTTTTTTTGAGTTTCATTATGTCGCCCTTGGTAGAGTGCTGTGGCATCACAGGTCACAGCAACCTCAAACTCCTGGCCTTAAGCGATTCTCTTGCCTCAACTTTCCAAGTAGCTGGGACTACAGGCACCCACCACAATACCCAGATAATTTTTGGTTGAAGTTGTCATTGCTGTTTAGCTGGCCAGAGCCAGGCTCAAAGCCACCAACCTTGGTGTATGTTGCTGGTGACCAACTCAGCTATGAGCACTGAGCCAATTAATATAAAATTCTTTTCCATCTATCTTTCTATGTGTTAGAGCAAATATTGTTGGTATCAGTAAATGACAATCCCAACTTATTACTGTTGTGTAGAAGAGATACTATTAAAATAAACAAGGTAAGCCTGCTCCACAAAGACTAGTTAAGTCCTTGAACCCAATTCACCAATCACTCAGATGGCAATTCTGCCACTCCACTTTGAGTATCACCTATTAAACATATTTCTTTCCCTAGACCTTACTGTACAATGAGACTGGATTTCTTCCTGAGAGCACAACGCCTTCAGAAACCTTCTTCAGTCCACTAACTTAACATATCTCCTTTCCTACCTGCCTTAACCACTGCTAGATCAACATCATTTGGAATTTTTTCAACTGTTATATATTCTTTTTCCCCCAGAATGTAACAAAATAAATGGTATGGAACAAAATGTATAATAATTATTGATTTTTGGTTTTTTAGTAATTAGAATTTCATCGATAGTATCACATTATATATTTGTATTGCAGTTATACGTAATTCTCAATGAACAGGGTGATAGAATAAATCTTTGGGAAGAATGATGTTTATCATTTATGAAAAGAAGTTGCAAAAAGATCTACATTGGTTCATTCTCTTGACCTTGTTTCTGGTTTCCTATTTTAAAAGTAAACTTTTGCTCATTTAATACCTCATTTGCAAACTATTTCACCTTCTGGAAAGGAGAAGGCTGTGAACATCCCTCATCTTAACATTAACCTACATATAAACCATGAAGCACTGGGAAGAAACAGAAGAAAACTCCTCCTGTGTTTCTAGGCTGTGTTCTTTGGAATCCTGTGCTAGTAATACTAATCAGGGGTTACTCTGAGACTAGAGAAGACAGGCCTCTATGTTCATAGCTATTTATGCATCAACCATATTAAATATCATGCATTAAATACACAAAATATTTCACTTAAAGATGGCTTAATTACTACAAAAAAGAAGCTAGAAAAGAGAGTTGAGAATTAAAGAACTCATACCTTTACCTCAATTCAATGATGACACAGACCCAAAGCAGAATTCTCCCATCTGAAATCCAACCATGTTCCATGTTTCATATTTTACTCTCTTTATTATTTTGGGTCTAGTTGTCAGCAGCTGTTATTAATTTAGTAATCCTGTGTCTCTAACTCTTACTAAGCCTTGGGTTCTAGATTTTAAGTCTTACGCAGCGAGAGTATGGCTTTGCCCTGGCCCAGAACTCAGACACACTCCTCCCAGCTATGTTCACTGACACCTGGAGTTTTAGTTTCACCCTTTTTCAATAAGCCGTCTTCTTTCTTTTCAAATGTCACAGGCCTTGACAAATAGCACTGTGGATTCTCCTTTGTAAGGGGAAGTAAGGATTTAAACATAGTTTGGATAGGTATGACACCAGAAACAGTCATATATTTAGAATAGCAATCAAATAATAACAAATTGAGTTGTAATGCAGCCAACCATTTGTTGTGTCATCCTTAATTTTCATAGGGGGAGTTTAGCACAAACTAATTACCCTTGATGATTATGAGACAGTTTGATTCCGAAGACTATGGAAAGAGATAATTTGAAGCATCAAGCTGCATAAACAATCACTATGTGTCTGGAAGAGTCTGATTGATTCTATATATAAATGTCTTGTTTAGAATGCATTGCACTGGCTGTATGCAACATACAACCTTCCCTTAATGCAAAACTGCTGTTCAAACCCATCATGTTTTTGATGTACCTTTTTGAACTGAGTCTACCACAAGTTTTATAAAGACATTGAGTGAAGGACCCATGTCACAGGATCTATATTTGTAAATTTCATAAACAGTTATTTCTAAATTAGTACCAGATACATGGACTATTTAAACAATGAGCTATAAATAGGTTCCTTATTCTTACGTGTTTTTCTTCTTGGTTGGTGAATGAAAGAAATCATATCTACTGGGTGTTTATTTTTCTTTCAGCTGACATTTATTTATTTTAATTTCATATTATGGGGGTACACATATTTTGATTACATAAGTTGCTTTTGCACATTTAAAGTCAGAGTTACAGGTGAGTCCTTCACTCAGAAACTGTGTAATGTACCCAAGTAATGGACCTGTGAGATGGGAATTTCCCCATCCCCTTCTCTCCCTGCTGTGACCTGGATTTCATGAGATTTGCTTTCACATGAGCATAAAAAGTTTGCAAACTCCCTGGAATTACACCTGCGGGGCATCTTACAAGTATATATGTGAAACTTAGTAAATGTGGAATGTAATGTCTTGGCATGGTAACTGGGAAAATGCCAGGAAGGCTATGTTAACTATTATGATGAAAATGTGTCAAATGGTCTGTGAAGCTAGTGTATGATGCCCCATGATCATATCAATGTATGCAGCTATGATTTAATAAAAAAAAAATAATAATAAAAAAAAAAGTTTGCAAACGCATCCTAAAAAAGTGCTACATACCTTGTTACTGAATTATCATCACAGTCCCCTCAGAAACACTTGGGGGCTATGTGGACACCACTGCCTAGTCCACCCTTCAAAGCAATTTTGGAACTCTTTTTCTAAAATGATTATCAGAGCTGTTATCATACATCTCACAAAACTCACAATCATTATGAATGCCACTCAGCAAAAGACCATCATGCGTCAATAAAAACACAGCCGTGAGACACTGACGTAGCAAGATTATGAAATCTCACAGAGTTGTTTGTACAGCATTATCAACAAAAAGCACATCGTGGTAAGTTGGACAACTGAACTGTCAGCCCTCTTACTACGACAGCTCCGATGGGTGGACCTGGTGTCAGTGCACAGTTTTGCAAGGAGAGTGCTCCAAAGGTGACCATGGTGATATTCAGTAGTAAAGCATGTAGCACTTTTTCTAGGATGAATTTGGGAACTTAATTTTCAGACCTTCACATAGGTGTGGATCAACTCATTCCAATTTTGGAACACTAAATGTGGTGCTTATTTTTTCCAATTTTGTGATACTTCAGCTGGAGAATGGTCTCTAACTCCATCCAGAAAGTCATAAAAGACACTAGTTCGCCATCTTTTTGTCGTTGAATTCCATGGTATACGTAGGCCATAATTTATTAATCCATTCATGTATTGATGGGCACTTGGGTTACTTCCACATTCTAACTGTGAATTGTGTTGCTATAACATTCTCATGCAGGTGTTTTTTCTTATTAAGTGATTTTTTTTTTCCTTCGAGTCAATACCCAGTAGAGGAATTGCAAGATCAAAAGGTAGGTCTATGTTAAATTCTCTGATGATTCTCCATACTCCTTTCCATAGAGGTTGTACTGGTTTGCAGTTTCAACATCAGTGAATGAGCGTTCCTTTTTTCCACAGACACCCCAGCATCTGTGGCTTTGAGACTTTATGATATGAGCCACTCTCACTATGTTTGGGTGGTATCTCAGTGTGGTTCTGATTTGCATTTCCCTAACGATTAGAGATGATGAACCTTTATTCATGTATTTATTACCCATTAGTCTATATTCATAAAAGAAGTTTCTGTTCATGTCTCTATTTTAGCCCATTTTACATATATTATATTTGTTTCCTACAAAATGACTCTAAATAAAAATTAGAAACAGAGCTATGTTTATGATTTTTAAAGATTTCTCGCTTTCACATGAAGGCTATCACCCAACTATAGCACAAGACTATGGGGAAAAGGCCAAGGAAGGGGAAGGGAGGGGGGAGGTTTTGGTGAACAGAGGGTAATGGGTGGGGCCGCATCTACGGTGCATCTTAGAAGGGGTACAGGTGAAACTTACTAAATGCAGAAAACAAATGCCTACATACAGTAATAAGAAAATGCCACGAAGACCACGTTGAACAGTTTGATGAGAATATTTCAGATTGTATATGAAACCCGCACATTGTACCCCTTGATTGCACTAATGTACACAGCTATGATTTAACAATAAAAATAAATAAATTAAAAAAAA
>CAUYPK010022317.1:0-15166 GCA_963574355.1 Loris lydekkerianus
GAAAAACATTCCAACCCCAAACTCAGCAGAAGAAAAGAAATAACCAAAATCAAAGCAGAATCAAATGATATTGAAAACAAAAGAATTATACAACAGATCAATAAACACAAAAGTCGGTTTTTTGAAAAGGTCAATAAAATAGATAAACCTTTGGCCAACCTAACCAGGAAAGAAAGAGTAAAATCTCTAATTTCATCAATCAGAAATGGTAATGATGAAACAACAACAGATCCATCAGAAATTCAAAAAATCCTTAACGAATATTATAAGAAACTTTACTCTCAGAAATATGAAATCTGAAAGAAATCGACCAATACTTGGAAGTATGCCACCTACCAAGACTTAGCCAGAATGGAGTGGAAATGTTGAACAGGCCTATATCAGTTTCTGAAGTAGCATCTATACAAAATCTCCCTAAAAAGAAAAATGGACCAGATGGCTTCACGTCCGAATTCTACCAAACCTTTAAAGAAGAACTCCTACCTATATTACTAAACCGCTTCCAAAATATAGAAAAAGAAGGAATACCACCCAACACATTCTACAAAGCAAACATCACCTTGATCCCAAACCAGGGAAAGACCCAACAAGAAAAGAAAATTAGAGAGCAATATCACTAATGAATATAGATGCAAAAATACTCAATAAGATCCTAACAAACAGAATCCAACAACACATCAAAAAAATTACACACCATGACCAAGTCAGATTTATCCCAGGGTCTCAAGGCTGGTTCAATATATGTAAATCTATAAATGTAATTCAGCACATAAACAAACTAAAATATAAAGACCATATGATTCTCTCAATTGATACAAAAAAAGCTTTTGATAATATTCAGCATCCCTTCATGATCAGAACACTTAAGAAAATTGGTATAGAAGGCATATTTCTTAAATGAATAGGGGCCATCTACAGCAAACCCACAGCCAATATCATATTGAATGGAGTTAAATTGAAATCATTTCCACTTAGATCAGGAACCAGGCAACTTTGCCCATTGTCTCTGTTGCTCTTTAACATTGTAATGGAAGTTTTAGCCATTGCAATTAGGGAAGAAAGGGTGATCAAGGGTATCCACAGAGGGTCAGAAGAGATCAAACTTTCACTCTTCACAGATGATATGATCATATATCTGGAAAACACTAGGGATTATACTACAAAACTTTTAGAAGTGATCAAGGAATACAGAAATGTCTCAGGCTACAAAATCAACACCCATAAATCTGTAGCCTTTATATATACCAACAACAACCAAGCCGAAAGAACAGTCAAGGACTCTATTCCTTTCACAGTAGTGCCAAAGAAGATGAAATATTTGGGAATTTATCTAACAAAGGACATGAAAGATCTCTGTAAAGAACTATGAAACTTTAAGAAAAAAAATTGCTGAAGATGTTAACAAATGGGAAAACATACCAGCTCATGGCTGGGAAGAATCAACATCGTTAAAATGTCTATACTACCCAAAGCAATATATAATTTTAATGCAATTCCTATCAAAGCTCCACGGTCATATTTTAAAGATCTTGAAAAAATAATCCTTCATTTTATATGAAATCATAAAAAACCTCAGATAGGCAAAACATTACTCAGAAATAAAAACAAAGTGGGAGGAATCACGCTACCAGTCTTGAGACTGTACTATAAATCGATAGTCATCAAAACAGCATGGTACTGGCACAAAAACAGAGAAGTAGATGTCTGGAACAGAGTAGAGAACCAAGAGATGAATCCAGTTACCATTATTTGATCTTTGACAAGCCAATGAAAAACATTCAGTGGGGAAAAGATTCCATATTTAACAAATGGTGCTGGATGAACTGGCTGGCAATCTGTAGAAGAGAGAAACTGGACCCACACCTTTCACCATTAACTAAGATAGACTCACTGGATTAAAGATTTAAACTTAAGACATGAAACTATACAAATACTTGAAGAAAGTTCAGGGAAAACTCTTGAAGGAATCGGCCTGGGTGAATATTTTATGAGGCAGATTCCCTAGGCAATTGAAGTAGTATCAAAAATACACTACTGGGACGTGATCAAACTAAAAAGCTTCTGCACACCCAAGATCATAGTAAGTAAAGCAAGCAGACAGCCCTCAGAATGGGAGAAAATATTTGCAGGTTATACCTCCAATAAAGGTTAAATAACCAGAATCCACAGAGAACTCAAACGTATTAGCAAGAAAAGAACAGGTGATCCCATCTCAGGGTGGGCAAAGGACTTGAAGAGATACTATTCTAAAGAAGACAGATGCATGATCTATAGACACATGAAAATAAACTTGTCATCTTTAATCATCAGATAAATGCAAATTAAAACTACTTTGAGATATCACCTAACCCTGGTAAGAGTAGCCCACTTAACAAAATCCCCAAACCAGAGATGTTGGCATGGATTCAGAGAAAAGGGCTCACTTCTACACTGCTGGCGGGAATGTACAATAATACGTTCCTTTTGGAAGGATGTTTGGAGAATATTTAGAGATCTAAAAATAGACCTACCATTCAATCCTATAATTCCTTTACTAGGTATATACCCAGAAGACCAAAAATCACAATATAACAAAGACATCTGTACCAGAATGTTTATTGCAGCCCAATTCACAATTGCTAAATCATGGAAGAAGCCCAAGTGCCCATTAATCCACAAATGGACTAGCAAATTGTAGTATATGTATACCATGGAATATTATGCAGCCTTAAGGAAAGATGGAATCTTTACCTCTTTCATGCTTACGTGGATGGAGCTGGAACATACTCTTCTCAGCAAAGTATCTCAAGAATGGAAGAAAAAGTATCCAATGTACTCAGCCCTACTGTGAAGCTAATTTATAGCTTTCATATGAAGGCTATAACCCAACTATAGCACAAGAATATGGGGAAAGGGCCAATGGAGGGGAAGGGGGGGGAAGTCAGGGTGGATGGAGGGTAATGGGTGGGGCCACACCTAAGATGCATCTTAGAATGGGTACAGGTTAAACCTACTAAATGCAGAATACAAATGTCTACATTTGTAGGTTACGTTGAACAGTTTGATGAGAATATTTCAGATTGTATATGAAACCAGCATATTGTATCCTTTGATTGCACAAATGTACACAGCTATGATTTAACAATTAAAAAAAAAATTATTGCAGGAGATGAACCTGTTCCAGTGCCTCTTTCTCTCTATCCAACAACGCATATGAAATGGGCTACCCAAGTTGCTGTACTTCCCTTACTGGCAGTAGTGCGAATCACAGCTAACATAGACACAGGAACAGCTAACATTTCCTACTCAATAACTCATTTTATTCAAACTCAACTCTCAAAGTTATCTCAACAGGTACTCAGTTGGAACTCCAAACCTACAACAAGAGAAACTGTTCTTCGTAAATGAACTACACTACTCTGAACCACAAGACTTTCCTAAACAGCGCTTCTAAACAACCACCACTAAAAGAACAGTCTGAAAAGCAAAATCTTACATCCTCCCAACGGAGAAAAAAATCATAATTGTCCTCTAGTTGGCCAATTGAAACTATAAGCCCCTCTCAGCAGGAAGAAACTACAGAAGAGAGAACTCTATGTTCCCTAACCCAAGGCCAATCACCTATTTTTAATAAAATAAAGAAGGGAGGAATGTTAGATAATTGCCCCAAAGAAAACCCCTCCCAACTTATGGCCTGCCCCTAATGCCTCTTCCGGCCAGGGCAGTAACTCCTTATTGGCTATTCTACCCTCCCATGACTATTCTAAGCCTTCCCCTAACTGAACCTATATAAGTCTCTCGCACGCACATGCTCTCTCTCTCTCTCTCTCCCCTCCTCTCTCCTCTCTCTCTCCATCTCTCCCTGTCCCCCCTTTCCTCTCTCTCTCTTTTGTCCCTTCTCTCTTCTTTTTTCTCCTCCTTGGTGCTGCTCTGCAGCATCCCTCCCTTGCCAATAAAGAACCTTTCATACAAGCCTTGGTGGTCTGTGAGATTTTTGCCAGTTGAGTGCCCCCCCACCCCCCTTTCAGGAAGACAGGCTACCAAACTTCATCTATTATAAGTAGAAGGTGTCAGGAAAGGTTGTGTCCCATGTCCTTACCAGGCACTGGATAAACACCATAAAATGTAGATCAGAGGATTGTTTTAATTTAAACAGTGCATCCTTTAAAAAAAAAAAAAAAAAAAAAAACACTGTGTTTGATCCTATGTAGAATTAGTAATTTTAAAAATAAATGCTCTGCATACTCACTTTTATATATGCATAGAAAATATTTGGAAGTGTAGCCAAGAAATTGTTAAGAATGGTTTTCATTTGGGGTTTGGTTGAGATGAGTTTTTACTCTGTCCCTGTATATGCACATACAGGCACATCCTAGTTTATGGAAATTATATATATGGTCTGTAATGTAAACAAATGCAAAGCAAACATCATTAGCACTGTACATTCTTATTCTTCAAAGTCTTCAGTTACTCCACCCTGTCGGATATTTCAGACCATATAATGCTTTTGCTTCACATGTCACTTTGGTTTCTTTCTGCCTCTTCTGCTTTGAAGTTTACTTAAAATTGATTTAAAAATTTCTCTTTTCCCTTGAAAGGTAGAATAGTTTCTCTCTCTCTAAAAATTTTAGATATGATTGCCCTAATCTCAGACCTCATCTTTTCTAAGTAACTTTGAAGGTATCTTAAACAATAGATTAGTATCACTTCCCTAATAATAAAAATGTATTTTCAAAGAGAAAGATTATGAATAGTTTTGTGGATAGCGAGGTACACGTAGAGGCTTCTGAGCATTAGATATTTTTATATCTAATATAAAAATACACCACTGTTGTAGCAGTGGTGACAGGTGATAGCAAGCCGTAGTCCAGATTTGCTGGTGCTGACAAAAAGAGGAGCCTCATCTTAGAAAAGCTGAGTGACTGGGAAGAATATTAGAGCAGAAACTCTATCCCAAAGGAGGAGTCACTGCAACCAGAGTACAAATGGGTAGAATTAGGGTTTAGAAAATACCAGAATCTTAGTTACTGTTATAAATTTGTCATTAGAATTTAAAAAAAAAGTGATGATGATAAGGAACTAGGCTCTATGTTCCCCAGACTTGGATGCAAACTGGAAATCTGCAGAGAGCTTTGACACGTATGATTCCAGATTCCCATCCTAGCTTTGGATTTTATTGGTCTGGGGTGTGAGCTGGGCATTGGGATTACCTAGGAGTTTCTAAAGTGCAGCCAACTTTTAGAATCACTGTAGTGGGTTATATTAGTGCCAAATCACCTAAAAAGATGGATCTCAGTAGTTGAGGCAAAGCTGAGGCTGCAGGCGAGTGTACAGTGGGCTCAGTAGTAGGGAAGAGAGAGCTGTAGATGGAGAAATGAAGGGCAGGGATCCAGACTCATCACTGAAATTGGGCTTGAGAGAGTCTGAATGTCTTGGACAGACTTTGCACCTCACTGAAGGTGAATTGTTGATGCTAAGACTAGTACACAGACCATGTTTTCTCTCATTTTACCTAGGGCTGTCTGTGGCAGTGCATCATATCATTTAGTTTCAACAGTCTCAGCTCTCTCCAAATCTCTGTCACTTTCCAATAGTCTTCTAGTTACTAGTTTTTTTGTTTGTTTGTTTTTTATTTCAGGTTAATGTGAGGGTATAAGCAATCAGGTTACAATATTTGAATTTGTTTGGTAGAGTGCTCTTGTAGTTGTGTCCCATGCCCCAAAAGTTTGCCATACACCCCTACATTATGCCCATTAAGTGGGAGTACACCAACCCCCCGCCCCCTTCATCCCTTATTCCTCCTCCTAACTTGAATTGAGTTCTCCTATGTGGGTGAATTAGATCATCTACTGACTTCATATTAGTACTGAGTACATTGGGTGTTTCCTTTTCCATTCTTGTACTTTCCTAAGAAGAATATATGTCAACTCCATCCAGGTTAATACAAAAGATGTAAAGTCATTATCTTTTTAATGGCTGAATAGTACACCATGGTATACATATATCACAGCTTGTTAATCTATTTCTAAGTGGGACATTTAGGTTTTTTCCATGTTTTGGTGATTGTAAATTGAGCTACAATAAACAATCCAGTGATTTTTCTTTCTTCTGGGTAGATGGCTAGCAGTGGGATTATGGGGTCAATGGAAAGTCTAATTTGAGTTCTTTGAGGATTCTCCATACTTCTTTCCAAATAGGCTTTATTAGTTTGCAGTCCCACCAACAAAAGTGTTCCCCTCTCTCCACATCTACATCAGAATGTGCAATTTTGGGACTTTATGAGGTGGGCTAGTTGTATTGGGGTTAGGTGATATCTCAGAGAGGTTTTGATTTGCAGTTCTCTCTGCTCATTCAAGATGATGTTCATTTTTTCATATGTTTGTTAGTCATTCATCTGTCTTCCTCAGAGAAGGTTCTGTTCATGTTTCTTGCCCAGTGGTAGATGGGATTGTTTGCTCTTTTTTTGTTGTTGTTGATTAATTTGAGTTTTCTACAAATCCTAGTTATCAAACCTTTGTCAGATTCATAGCATGCAAATATCTTTTCCCATTATGAGGGTTGTCTATTTGCTTTGATTGTTGAGTCCTTAGCTGTGCAGAAGCTTTTCAGTTTAATTAAGTCCCATTGGTTTATTTTTTATTGTTGCAACTGCCACTGAAGTCTTCATAAAAAAAAATTTTTCCCCAGGCTGACTTCCTCAAGAGTTTTTCCCACCATTTTTTCTAGGATTTTTATCATTTCATGCCTTGATTTAAATCTTTCATCTATCTTGAATCAATTTTTGTAAGTGGTGAAAGTATAGGTCAAGTTTCAGTCTTTTCTAAATGGTTATCTTTTTCTGCCAGCACCATTTGTTGAATAGGGATTCTTTTCCACAGTGTGTGCTTTTGTTTGGTTTATCAAAGATCAGATAGCAACAAGAGACTGGTTTCATCTCTTAATTCTCTTTTCGATTTGAAATGTCTATGTCCCTATTTTTCTGCCAATACCTTGCTGTTTTGATCACTGTGGACTTGGAATATAGCCTAACATCTGGTCAACTGATGCTTCTGGCTATACAGCATTTTTTTCTGGTTTCATATGAAATGAAGAACTATTTTTCCAGTTCTTTAAATTATAATATTGATATTTTAATGGGGATTACAATGAATCTTCAGAGTGCTTTGGGAAGTATAGATGTTCAAACAATGTTGATTCTTCCCAGTCAGGAGCATGTTCTTCCATTTTCTGCTATTTCTTTTCTTAGGGTTTCCTAATTCTCTTTGTAGAGCTCCTTCCCCTCTTTTGTTAGGTATATTCCTAGATATTTCATTTTCTTTGACACTACTGTGAAGGGAATGGTGTCTTTGATTAGCTTCTCAATTTGGCTGTTATTGGCATGTGCAAAAGCTACCAATGATTTTTGGACATTGATTTTATACCCTGACATGTTATTGTATTTCTTAATCACTTCCAGGAGTGCTGGGGTTGAATCTCTGGGATTCTCTAAGTACAAAATGATATCATCAGCAAAGAGCAAGAGTTTGACATCCTCTTCCCAATTTGGGTGCCCTTTATCTCATTCTCTTGTCTGATTGCATAGGCTAGAACTTCCAGCACTATGGTGAATCATAATGGCAATAGAGGACATCCTTGTCTGATTTCAGTTCTAAGTGGAAAAGCTTTCAGTTTTACTACATCTGGTATAATATTAACTGTGGGCTTGTGGTAGATGACTTCATTAAGTTTAAGAAATGTGTCATCTATTCCTATATTCTTAAGTGTTCCTGTTAGAAAAAGATGCTGAATTTTATCAAATGCTTTTTCTGCATCTTTTGAGAGGATCATATGGTCTTTGTTTTTGCTTCTATTGATAAGGTAAATTACATTTATGGATTTGTGTATGTTAAACCAGACTTGCATCTCTGTGATAAAGTCTACTTGATTGTGATGTATAATTTTTTTAATGAGAAACTGTAATCTATTGGCTAAGATTTTATTGAGTATTTTTACATATATATTCAATAGAGAAATTTGTCTATAGTTCTCCTTTTCAGTTAGGTCCTTTCCTGTTTTTGGTATCAGGGTATATTTGCTTCATAGAACATGTTCAGGAAGGTTTCTTCCTTCTCAATGTTTTGGAATAGTTTCTGCAGTATAGATACTAGATCTACCTTGAAGGTTTGATGAAATTCTGGTGTGAAGCCACTACCTCAGGGCTTTTAAAAATAAATAAAATCAATAAACTTTTGGCCAGATTAACTAGAAACAGAAAAGTAAAATCTCTAATAACCTCCATCAAAAATGGAATAGGGGAAATAACAACAGATATCACAGAGATGCATGATACAAGAGATTATCTCTGACTACTACAAGAAACTCTATGCCTAGAAATTTGACAATGTGGAGAAGATTGACCAATGCCTAGAATCACACCTCTCCCTAGACTTAACCAAGAAGAAATAGATCTCTTGAACAGACCAATATCAAGCACTGAGATCGAAGAAACAACAGTTATTAGTTCTTCATTCTTTCTCCTATTTTGCTGTGCTAATTACCCTCATTTAATTTATAAAGTACTTCAAGAATCCACATGTGACAAAGTGCAAATTAATCTTAAGCAATTGGCCTATTAAAGTGTGATAACACTTTTTCTTGGCTCTGACATTTCTTAAACTATTAAGAAGGATCAATATAACAATTTCAATTAAAGTGTCTGTACTTCACTAAGGAATATGACATACCTTTATTATCTTTGAATATTTATAAATCTTAAATGATAATGTACATAAACTAGAAAGGGAGACAGTAAAGGGCCAATTTTCTCCCCAAGTGGCTAATTATTCATAGTTTTCACCCTCATAAATTTATTATCAAGCATCAAAAGATCTAGTGATTTGTTTTACTTTTACTTTTCAGAAAAATATTAATAGAAAAATTAAAAATGAATGTTGGATGATGTTTTCATAATGAACAGAAACTTTTACTTTTGTGCTATAATAGTTGTGGAAAATTTCATAAGCACATTAGGTTGATTATATATACTTATGGTACTATTTTTATTGGAATGAATATTCACTGTTTTCCTGTTTCCTTATTGCCTCTTTAATTATGAACTTTTCTAAGGTTGTATATATAGCCACAGCTGATTTTTATTTTAAAAAGTTAATTTCCATTGTTTTATAATTTGATAGCTTACAATTTATATTATATGCTTCCAATTGAATAATAATTTACACTTTGTTTTTGAAGGTTTATTTATCTATTTTCTAATGACCATTTAATATGACTTTAGATTTGAAATTATTATTCATTTTAAACTAAACACTGAGTACTGGTAGGATTGTCTTGTTTTTTCCAAAAAATTTAAATTGCTATTTTTTTCAAAACTCTCTATGAAAATGTTATTTCTGTAACCTGCTTTGAAGTACATAGAGAAATATTATCTATATGGAATTTGTGATTTGCTCATTGGAATTAAATGTCACTAACTAGTTATAGCAAAATCTGCTGATTCCATCCATGCTGAGCCCATGAACAGAAATGATAAAATTTGTTTTAGATAAGAGTTAGTGAATTTAGTACTCATGAACGATGCCAGGTTGGCAACCTTTGAATGAGCCAGATGGACACAGGAGATTTTATTTTTTATTTTAATCAACAGAGTAGAGAGCAGGTGCTACAGGACTACTCACAGAGTGCTGGGGGGAATTTGGCTTCCATTTCTGTTCTAGCATTATTCCTCGTTTTGAAACAGTAAGGTCTAGGGATTGAAGGAAGGGAATGAATGGTCACAAATTGGAATTTGTGGTATTTATTATGTGAGGCAGGAGAGTGTGGACAATAGGGACTTGGGCTTGGGAGGCAGGCAGATGTATCTTTATATTTTTGAATCCTGACACCATCCATCACAAATTATTTTGTTCTCAGAGCCTCAATTTTGCCATCTACAAAATGGGATTAATAATAGGCCACTTATATAGAGGGTTTAGTGAGACAATAGCTCTAAATCACTTGGTACTTTGTGGTCTATCTGGAGAGAGCGTGCCAGGAAGTGAACTTGTGCTGCACCATGTTGCCTCCCTCTGGATTCTTCACAGTTATGGACTGTTTTGCTGTGAAGCCAGGTGACCCTCTTCAGAGGGGGGTCTTAATCCCTGTTTACATGCCATCCCTGTTTACATACTCTTCAGGGATCTGTCAGAAGCTGAGTGTGTTATTGAAGAACTGGAGGAAATCTGCACTCATTCATCCATCCATTTATTTATTCATGCAGCAAATGCATATTATTTGCTTTTGCCATCCTTTCTTTGACCTCTGTGCGCTGGACTTTCAGAACTGACAGCTGGACCTGTCTCCAGAGTCTCCTGCCTCTCCCTGGGAAAGCTTAAATTAAAGTCCCCAGCAACTCTCAGTCTTCTCTGTCCTTCTGTGGTAACTGGTCATATCCTAAGGCCACTGACCTTCTGAGGACATCCTCTCCATTTGTACTTAATTGACTAATTTTAACCTAGAAATTTTTGTCTTTAAGCTAGTACTTTATTTACTTCCCAACCTTCCCTTCCAAAATAACCTTACTTTTCCTTTATTTTCAACTGTTAGGTCTAGGTTCTTGTGCCATCCAACATAACAATGAACTAATTTGATAAACATTTGATGGGAAAATGTTAGAGAGTAATATTATTCAGCCAACCAATATATTCTGAGGCCTTACCAGTTGCCAGGCAATATAGAAGGTGTTATGGAAATCAGTGGTGAATGAGATGGATGTAGCACTTGTCTCCATACATCTTATAGTCGAGAGGGGAAGACATGGGAGTAAAGAAATTATTACAACACCGTGTGCCGATAATTTCCATGGCAGAGGAAGAACATAGGATGTACACCTAATCTAGAATGAAGGGTTCAGGGATGGCTTCCTGGAAGGAGCAAAGTTGTAACCAGGCAAAAGGTGTGGTTAGAAGTCAACATTCAACTCCAAAGCAAGTACAAAAGCCCTAAGTAAGGAGAGAGCATGGTTTGTTCATGGTAATGGGAAACATACAGTGTGGCTGGAGAATGGCATGTAAACAGGGATTAAAAATAGATTAGATCCTAGCATTCTGGGATGCTGAGGCAGGGGGAATCATTTGAAGGCAGGAGTTCAAGACCAGACTGAGCAAAGTGAGACCCCATCTTTACTAAAAACAGAAAACTAAGCTGAGCATTGTGGTGAGCACCAGTATTCCCAGTTAATCCAGAGGCTGAAGCAAAATGTATTGCTTGAGTGCTGAAGTTTGAGATGCTATGAGCTAAGGTAAGACCGTGGCACTCTAACCAGAGCAACAGAATGAGACTCTGTCTCAAAAAAACAAAAACAAAAACCCCAAACCCCAAAAGGTTAGAAAAAAGAAATAATTAGGTGGTACACCTACATGGGGCCCAGGTTATATGTGATTTTATAACTGATATCGAAGACTTTGGATTTTATACTAAGAGCATTAAGGAGACCTTCAAGGTCTCAAATAAGGCAGAGACATCATTGAATTTGAGTTTGGTTTTAGAAAGCTCATTTTGGTAGAAGTACAGAAAATGATTTGGAAGGAAGGCAATACTGGACACGGCCAATCCAGTTCAAAAGCTTCTGCAGTGATTCAGGTGAGCAGCAAAACAGCTTGAGACAGAGACGTGATAGAAATCTGCAATCATTTATGCACTCATTTATCTATTTGTTCAGCAAATATATATTGACTTTGTAGGCATTATGCTGGGTCTAGGGATTAAATGGTGAATGGAAAAGACAAATTCCCAGCCTAGTGGGGGATTCTGACTGGTTTTAATAAGTGCTTGGACCACGAACTGAGGTCCCACAGGGCGAGCATCTGTCTGGAACTTGCAGGGGTCAACTGAAAAGCAAGCAAGAGAAATAAAAGGCAAGCCAATATCTGAATCTAGTTATTCCACAAATATTTATTAATGTTTATTGTGTGCCAAGAATTCTTGGCTCTTGGCGCAGAGGATGTAGTAGTGAAAAGGATAAATTTCTGAGGTCATAGAGTATTCTAGTCAAAAGTTTCCTTTCTAGTCTTCTGATTCATGAGAATCAGTAGGAAGCCAGGATAGGAGATTGTAATTAAAATTATGAGATAGATTCATTACCAACAGTGAGAAAAATGAAAGCAAGTTGACCAATGGCCAGAGAATTCAGGAGAAAGAACAGGTTTGGTGGGGGATGATGAGCTCTGTTTTGTACATTGAGTTTTGAGTTCCCAAGAAATATCAGAATTCCTCAGTAGGCAGAATGTATAAGGGTTAGATACCTGGGCTCTGTGTGCGGATTGCTGAGGTTCAAATTCTCACTCCTATACTTATATGCTCTACTATCTTGGACATATTAAAGTTCATGTACCTCAGTTTTCTCTTCTGTACAGTGGAGATAATAATAGTACCTACCTGGTAGAGTTACTGTGAAATTAAATGAACTAACATAGATTAGGGGCTTATAATAGAGCCTGGCATTTAGTAAGACTTAGCATAAGTGTTAGCTATTGTCATATCTGAAGCTAGGGCTGCATATTTGGTAATCGTACCCATAAATAGGTATGAGTTGGGTACAACACCAAAGTGCCACTTTTGAGGTTGACATCATTAACATTATGGATGGTGAAGATTTGCATACTTCTTATAACAGCTATCTGGCAGTAAGGAAGGAATACCTTTTCCTAGTTTTTACAAAGGTGCTGAAATAGTTAATAGTGGCCCTAATACAGTTATCAATGCTATATACATGTATGGCATGAGATTTCCTAAGGTGTGTATGGCCTGGGATAGCATCTTAAATAGTCATGTTCCGGGGGGGTATAGGTGTGTAGGGGGGGTGTTTGTGGCTGACGGACTGACCACACTGTAGGTTTGTCTTTACGTGTTCTGTTATCCTGTTTAAACAGATGTATGATGTACGAAAACCCCTTGGGTGGGGGTGTCTGTCCCTGACCCTCCCCATTGGAATGTGACTGTTCTAAGGCTCAACAATGACATTTGAGGAAGAGGTATAACCTGCAAAGGAGACTGAAAGGGCCTGGCTAGAGAAGTGGGAGGAAAGCCAGATGCTTATGGTGTCATGGAGGCCAAGGATAAAGAGTATACATGACAAGGACAGAGTGGTCAGCTGGGCCAGATGGTGCTGAGAAGTCAAACAACCCATAGACTAATACATGTCACCCGGACTGGAGTGCAATGGCCCAATTACAGTTCACTGTAACCTTGAATTCCTGGGCTCCATTGGTCCTTCTCCCTCCTCAGGACCTGAGACTACAAATGCATGCCATCAAGTCCAGCTAATATTTTAATATTTTTGCAGAGAGGGAGTCTCAACACATTTCCCAGGATGGTCTCAAACTCCTGGTCTCAAGGGATCCTCCTGCCTTGTCTTCTCAAAGTGCTGGGATTACAGTCCTGCACCACTATGCCCAGCCTCATGAACGTATTTAAAGGCTGAATGCAAGACAGCAAAAGCCAGCAGCAGAGTGTTCCAGGAGTGGAGTAGGGGTAATTGATGGACTAAGGTCTCTTATGTATTATACTTTGGGAGATGATGGAATGGGATATTATCTCCAATATTATACATGTCCAATTTAACAGTGTCATTCTGGAGGTGAAATTCCTTCTTGTAGTGCAGGAATTCCAGGCCAGGTTAAGTGGTAAAAAATATTTTTGAGGAAAGAATCACATGGGCTTTCAAGTAATATACTATAGGTGGTCATCTACTCTTATAAGGTCAGCCTTAACCAGCACTTGTTTATATTACCAGCTGACTCTTTCCCTGCAATTGTTTAGCTCTTTGTCACTAGATCAATAGCATATCTTTTTGTTACAAATGTTGAAAGTCCCTTATAAAGCTGTAATTATTTCTGTTATCAAAGTTTTGTCATGTTTTCATTGCATGCTATTCATTTCTTCTCTTATAGGTATTTGGTTACTAAAACCATAAATAAAATAATAAGTGGCAGCTTCTTCCCAAGTTCTCACAGGATCTGAACCTGGATGTGGCACATGTTCCATTCATCTAATCTGTTATTTCAGTCACTCTCCACCTATCTTCTTGAAAGTATCAAAATGACATAATTTATTATCTGTCTAACCAACATCAAAAATATTTTCTCCTCATACTTAGAGATCTAAAAATAGACCTGCCATTCGATCCTATAATTCCTTTACTAGGTTTATACCCAGAAGACCAAAAGTCACAATATAATAAAGACATCTGTACCAGAATGTTTATCGCAGCCCAATTCATAATTGCTAAGTCATGGAAGAAGCCCAAGTGCCCATGAACCCACGAATGGACTAGCAAATTGTGGTACATGTATGGCATGGAATATTATGCAGCCTTAAAGAAAGATGGAGACTTTACCTCTTTCATGTTTACATGGATGGAGCTGGAACATATTCTTTTTAGCAAAGTATCTCAGGAATGGAAGAAAAAGTATCCAAAGTACTCAGCCCTACTATGAAGCTAAATTGTAGCTTTCACATGAAGGCTATAACCCAACTATAGCACAAGACTATGAGGAAAGGGCCGAGGAAGAGGAAGGGGGGGGTTTAGGGTGGAGGGAGGGTAATGGGTGGGGTCATAACTACGGTGCATCTTAGAATGGGTACAGGCAAAACTTATTAAAGGCAAAATACAAATGTCTACATACAATAACTAAGAAAATGCCATGAAGGCTACATTGAACAGTTTGATGAAAATATTTCAGATTGTATATGAAACCAGCACATTGTACTCCTTGATTGCACTAATATACACAGCTATGATTTAACAATTAAAAAGAAAAAAAACAAGAAAAACTGAGTCAGAGATAGGATTAAAGATGGCGGCTGAGTAATAGCTTCCCTGCAACTGGGCACGGGGAATCTGAGGAGACAAGACTCCACACATCTCTGGCCGGTGGGATCTGCCTATGATCATCCCTTTGAGGATACAGGGAGCCAGCAAGGGACTTCTGGACTCCAGGAGGAGGACAAAAACAGTGGAAAACTGGCAAGTGGCTGCATGTGTTCGATTGACCTAATCACGCCGGCAACCGAGAAGTGCTACTTTTATGCCAACAGATCTGAGATCGTGCAAAACAAGATCAAAACACTCCAAGAAGATCTAGAAAAGAGAAGAAAATAAATTCTAGAAAATCCCCTGTGGACGGGCCTACATGGTTTTTCACCCTACCTT
>CAUYPK010022318.1:0-10912 GCA_963574355.1 Loris lydekkerianus
TGCCCCTGCCCTGGTCTCATGCCCACCCGGCTGCCCCTGCCCTGGTCTCATGCCCACCCGGCTGCCCCTGCCCTGGTCTCATGCCCACCCGGCTGCCCCTGCCCTGGTCTCATGCCCACCCGGCTGCCCCTGCTTCCATCAGACCTCAGCTGAGATTCTTTCCTTCTGATTATATCACAGAGAACCGTCAGTAGGTTCCCCTTTATTCAGCTTCTGTCTCCTCTACACCACACAGTGGTTTAGGGTCATTTTGTCACCAGAGTAAACACCCCTGGGGGCACAGTGTTTATGTCCAGGGCCTCCACTGCTATCTCAAAGGGAGTGATGGGCCTGCCAGATAGATTTTTCAATTAAGTATCTATTGACTGAATGTTTAATAAATATTTAGAGAATCACATTGTGCTGAATAGTCTGTTCAACACAGACAGGAGAGCTATCTATGTAGTTGACTTTAAATTCCCAACTCCTAGATGGCAGTTGACTCAGGAGTTTCATCAAACTCACCCACAGCTCCATCTAGACAGTCGTGTGCCCTGAAAGTGCAGCGTCCACAGGCGCGGAGTGTCAGGGGTGAGCGGGACGTGGGTCGGGGGTAGTGGGTGTGAGTGTGGTCTCACGGCAGGGGCACGAGCAGGCATGGGGTGCATGGGGTGGGCACTGTGGGGGGTGGAGGGTGCCAGTGTGGCAGTGGCATGTGCAGGCACGGGGGTCCAAGTGTGGTCTCAGGTGGCAGGGACACGTGCAGGAGGAAGTGTGAGAGTGGTCTCATTGTCAAGTCACCGCCTGGGGCCCTTCCTCTGCGTAGTTTGGGCTTTAATTTGTGGCCTGGACGCTGTTAAATGTTGCAGTTGTCTAGCTAAATAAGCCCTGTGCACATAGGACGTACAAAAGGCTCTGATTTTCCCAGCTCAGACTAGGAATTTTTATTTTTAAAGAAACAACACAAGAATTCTGGAAATGATGTTAAATTTCTAACAATGAGTGACCTTAAAACAGAAAACCACTGATTTAATATTTTTAAAGGTTCTAAATAATGTCCCATGACAATGAAGAAAAAATGAAATTGTTTTATATTTGTAGTAAAAGAATGTAAAACTTTGAGGATGTAATTTTTATGCATCTTTTTATAAGCATCTGAAAAGTATCCCTTTTCCAAGGGATGAGGCTAAAGAAATATCAAGTATTCATTGTATTTTGCTCTTTTATGAGAACTTCCTCCCTCAAAAGATTTTATTAAAATGGGCTAAAATTGAAGAGCTTTGTAATAGTCCTTGATTCTTCTCTGTAGCAAATTCGTTTTCTTGATAACCTAAAAATAAAACACACACAAAGAATGAGTCAGTTGGCTAGAAATTGGAAGCTTTCATCACGCCCTATTTTGACAAATTCTTGTGAAAATCCAGAAACAATTTTTGTGCAAATGACGTGTAGAAGTGAAATATGGACATTCACCTCACTCTCCCACATTCCCCCGTAATGTATAGGTAGAAAGTTTTTGTGAATCCGCCAATAGACAAGTTTGTGTGCTCCCCAAATGCATGTGTTGAAATCCTGACCCCAATGTGATGGTATCAGGGATGGGACTTTGGGGAAGGGATTTAGTGATGGGAGTGGAGCCCTTATGAATGGGATTAGCATTCTTGTGACAGAAACTCTAGACAGCTGCCTCACGACTTCCACCATGTGGGGACACAGCTAAAAGGAGCTGTCAGAGAGGCAGGAACAGGCCCTCGCAAGACAGGGAATTTTCAGGTGCCTTGGCCATGGCTTTCCTCAGCTCCAAAACTGGGAGGAATAAATGCTTGTTGTCTTTTGGCCACCAGTCCATGCATTTTGTTAGAGCAGCCTGAGTGCAGTGAGGTGGATCTATGTGCTTCTCATTTACATGTGACTTAAAGCTCCACTCCCTTAGCTGACTTTCAGAATATATAGACCAGACTTTAAGCCCCAATAAATGCCATAAATAGCAAATATTTCATTATGTAAATACTAGGAGGCTTATCTGAAATTTATATGGGATGTCTAATTGTGGTCTCCAAGTTTAATTCATGGATCAGTCATCTTATCTGAGATATATATTTCACGCCTTTTACAATAACTAGAACTAAATTTCAGTGGTACGGTACAAGTTTTTAGCAAAAACATTATTTTAAAAAGAGATGAACTAAGGGTGGCGCTGATGGCTCAGTGAGTAGGGCGCTGGCCCCATATACCGAGGCTGGCAGGTCCAAACCCAGCTCCAGCTGAACTGCAACAAAAAAATAGCCGGGCGTTGTGGCAGGTGCCTGTAGTCCCAGCTGCTCGGGAGGCTGAGGCAGGAGAATCGTTTGAGCCCAAAAGTTGGAGGTTGCTGTGAGCTGTGACGTCACAGCACTCCACCAAGGGCGGTAAAGTGAGACTCTGTCTCTACAAAAATAAAATAAAATAAAAAGAGATGAACTAAATAACATGTTCTATTTATGTGTGTGTGTCCTGAGGACCTTGAAGGGTACCTCCCCTGGATCCTGGAGGCCACACTTGCCCTCACCACCACAGTCATGCTCTCTAAGGATTAAGTGGAGACGTGTATTTCCATGTTTCAGCTCCACCAATTAACTTGATTTTCATCTAATAAATTCCATAATGCTTTCTAGACATGCCATAGATTGGGATGGTGGTTCTCAAATTTTATCACACATAAGACACACTTAGAGACCTTATCAACAGTTTTTTCTATGCCTTGTCCTCAAAATGCCTTATTCTAGCCAATTGAATCCCAGGAATTTGCACTGCTAATAAAAACTGAAGGTGAGTCTGGTAGAGGTTGAATTTCATTGTTGTTTTTGCTTCCAGACTCTACATAAGAGACAGTGGTTTTATAACTCCCTCGCTCTCTTTGAAGTTTACCTTGGATTTCTTCATTTATCAATCCAATCTTAGAATATGTTTCTGGAGTGGCACCTGTGGCTCACAGGAGTGGGGCGCCAGTCCCTTATGCCGGAGGCAGCGGGTTTAAGTCCAGCCCCAGCCAAAGACTGCAAAAAAAAAAAAAAAAAAGAAAAAAAGAAAAAAATGTTTCTGAAGTCTCGCTAACATTTTTAAAAGCGTGTATTTTAGTTTTAATATTTCTGACATGGAATAACACCATAGAGCTTTTTGTTTTGCTAACAATAACCTACTGTTGCCTATTACAAACATTGTAGGCAGATGTAGTTCCTAGACTTCCTTATCTCCATCCTGTTTATATAAGTAGGTTGGTTTCTTTTCAAATCTGAGATTAGTATCTAATATTTATTCTTATAACATGTCTTTTTCTTGGCTTTGTCTTCACATCTCTAGGCAATCAGACATCCACTGTATGGGCCACTGTGCGATGCTGATTGCGTTTCTGAGCAAGCCTGCTCCCTTCATCACCAGCTCCCCTCCCTGCATTTCTGAAACCCCATGATTAGCAGTTTATATCTTATTTTTTTGTCCCCCCAAATGGTGTTTTCTTTTTTACTTTATGGAAACTATTTTGCTGGGATTCTCATTGTCTCAGTGTTTCAAATCATTTGCTCAGGAATCTGTCCATATTAATTACGTTAATTTAAATGTTTACATTTCTAAAATTAAGTCTTTACTATAATCCCACAGGCTGAAATCAAAACAAGTTCATCTTTTATTACTTGAAAGGGTAAAATTAAACCGTCAAGACTAACTCATCTAAAATTCAATAATGCTCAATTTTTCTATCTTCTACCAAACTTAATATATTTCTCTATTATTTTTTCATTAAAATATTCTGGCTGAGTTCACTTAGTTGCTATCTAAGAGCCTGGCATGGTCTAGTATCTATTTAAATAAGATTTTTCGCCCTGATTTCACATACTCTTCTTAGTTTCATAAAATCTCACACGTAACAGTATCTTGAAATTATCCACTAACCACAAGATTGAAATTACTGCTTTTTCAAATATCTTCCTTCCTAATTCAAAAGCACAACTGTGCTTTTTGCAACATTATATCAAAATGACTTGGCACTATGCTTAGCAGATATTTGGGGTTCAATAATAATTTGTGTTTAAAGAGTAAAGGGTGACTGTATTCAATACCTAAAGTAGGGTTCTCCAGAGAGACAAAAACAATTACACATACACACACACACACACACACACACACACACACACATGGTGCTAAAAAATGTACATAAATTTGAAGAAAGGAAAAAACTGTACTAAATTTGTAATAATCAAGTCACATTTGACTTCTGCAATTACAAGTGGTGCTCCACATGACTTACATGCATCTTTTGTTGTAGGTACATGTTGAGTATTATAATTTTAATACAGTTTTTTCTTAAAAGTTGTGTACATTTTTTGGCACCTTGTACATATGTATTACCAGTACTTGATTAGCTAGAAACATCATTTTCTGAAACTTATATATAGACAACTACAAGCCCACACAAATGACAAAATACGAATATAGTCTAACGGGGGGAGGGGAGGGGAGGAAAGAGCACAGTTGGCAGAATCTTGCCTAATATGCCCTGTGGGAGGGTGTTCAGCACACCCCTGGGGTGAAGAGCTCAAGTGCAACTTGAACCTTACCTCAGAATTGAAAACAATGTAAACTAAAAATGTATACCCTCATATTAATTTGAAATTAAAAATAAAAGAAAAAAAGAAACATCATTTTATTACCTAGAAAATGATGAACTCTATATTTAGGTTAAATCATCAGCAGCGTGGAAAATTATTTTATTATATCTCTGACAATGTTTGACAATGTTTTTTTTTTTTTTTATCTTCAAGGAGATCTACATTTCTTTAAAATGCATAGGGCTCATGGGTGTAAAGTCTTGCTAAAATTCTGATGACTCTTTGTGAATCCTTAACAAAACTTTGATTTAAATTTGCCTTTTAATTTTTGTTGCTTGTGCTTTTGGGGTCTTAGTCATGAATTCTTTGCTTAGAACAACATACAAGAGGGTTTTTCTCCATCTTTTATTCTAGTATTTTTATAGCTTAAGGTCTTACTATAAAAGTTTAAGGTGGTTTCTCATCCACCCTGAGTGGATTTTTGTATGTGGTGAGACATAGGGGTCCATTTTCATTCTTACGTACTACGGATATGACAATCCAATTTTCCCAGCACCATTTATTCAAGAAGGTGTCCTTTACCCAATGCATGTTTCTGTTAGCATCGTCAAAGGTCACCTGGCTATAGATATGTGAATTTATTCTGGAGATCTCTGGTCTGTTCCAATCTCTGTGTTTATTTTTATACCAGTAGCATGCTGTTTGTTTAACCTGGTGGTAAAATTTGAAGTTAGTAAAATAATGCCCCTCTCCCCTGATTTGTTCTTTTTAAAAGCTTTTGTCTCTTTGGGTCATTTTATGTGCCATATGAATTTTAGGATTGTTTTTACTAATCCTGTGAAAAATGGCATTGGTATTTTGATAGATATTGCACTCAATCTGTAGATTGCTTCGGGGAGTATGATCATTTTAATGATAATAATTCTTCCAATCTATGAACATAAGAAGTTTGCCCATGTGTTTGTGTCTCTTTTTTACATATCCTTTTTTTCCCCCCTATGGATATCAGGGTGGTACTGAATTCATAGAAATAATTGGGAAGAATCCACTCCCCTTCAATTTTTTGGATTGATTTCAGGAAGATTGATAATACTTCTTTGTACATTTGGCAGTGGATCTACCGGGTCGTAACCTGCTGGGAGATGTGTGTGATTTTTTATTACTGATTTGATCTCCCTATGGTTTTGATCTATTCAGGATTTCTGTTTCTTCCTGGTTCAGTCTTCGTAAGTTGTATGTTTCTAGAAATTGATTCATTTCCTCCAGGTTTCCTGGTTTATAAGCATTCAGTTTCTCATGATGGCTTCCAGCGATCAACTGTGATATCCCTGGTGACATCTCCTTTTTCATCTCTGATTTTAATTATTTGTATCTTCTCTCTTCTATTCTTGGCTACTTTAGCTAATGGTTTACTGATTTTCTTTTCAAAGAACCCAATTTTTGTTTCCTTGATCTTGTATTTATTCATTTATTTGGGGAGTCTCTATTTTATTTAGTTCTGCTGTGAACTTTGCTGCTTCTGTTTTTCTACTAGCTTGGGGTTTGGGTTATTCTTATTTTGTAGTTCTTTGAGGAACTAGGACAAGTTAGGTGGTTAATTGAACTAAAAAAGCTCCTACACAGCAAAATAAATAACCAACTAAGTGAAAAGACAACCCACAGAATGAAAGGAAATATTTGCAAACCATGCAGCTAACAAGGAACTAATATACAGATTTACAAGGAACTTGAGCAACTAGACAAAATAACAAGACCCTCACAAACCCCACAAATAATTCTATTAATAATGGGCAAATAACATGATTAAAAGAACACCTGTAAATAACCAACAAGCATATGAAAAAATGCTCAACATTGCTAATTATCAGGTTAATATAAATTTAAAAAAAAAAAACAATGAGAGCATAATTTACATGTCAAAATGACTATTACTAAAAAAGTCAAAATATAGATTTTGATGAGGATATCAAGGCAAAGAATGCTTATCACTGCTGGCAAGACTATAAGTTATTACAACTACAGTGAAAAATGATATTATGCAGGTTTCTCAAAGAAATAACAAAACTACCATTTCATCCAATAATCCCACTTCTGGGTATATATCCAAAGAAAAAGAAATCATCTGTCAAACAGACACCTGTACTTTTATGTTTATTGCACCACTATTCATAGCAGTCAAGACACTGAATCCACAAAGTGTCCATCAACAGATTATTGGATAAAGAAAATGTGACATATACATAAAATAGAATATTACTTAGTCATAAGAAGAATAAAACTGCGTATAATGCAGGCAACATGGATGAAACTGGAGGCACTTATCTTAAATGAAACAATTCAGAAACATATAGTCAAATGCTATATATTCTTACTTAAAAGTGGGAGCAAAATAATATGTACGCAAGGATATAGACTTAAAATAGGAGGCATTGGAAACTCAGAAGAGTGGGAGGGTGGGAAGATAATAGGCAATGGGAAATTACTCACTGGGTATAGTTTCCATTACTTGGAGGATGGCTACACTAAGACCCCCAACTTCACCACTGTACAGCGCATCTATACACAAAATTTCAATTGTACCCTTTGAGAGTTTATACCAAAAAAATCTTTAGATTTCATTCTGTGAAAAAAAAGCACTTAAAATTTTATTGTCTCAGGTTCTTTGACAATTCTTGACCCTCAGACTTCCTATCCTAATAAATACACTGTGTGTGACTGGCAGAATTATCCACATTTTGTAGACGGGGAAATGGGAGTTCCCAGAAATGGTGAACAGTATTAAGATCATGAATTTCATGTCAGAACTACAACTGAAGTGCAAATTTGCATGCCAAGGTACTAATTTTGTATGTCTTACCTTTACCCTAACACACATATTTAAAGATGAGTGAGCACAAAATCTTATTTACTCACATATCAAATTCATTTTAGGCAATGCTTGCAATCTATGCAGGATTAAAATATAGAGTAGATCTTATTGACTATCATGTCATTAAAATGTTGTCTTCTTTCTTTGGGTTAGCCATTGTTTGATTGCCTTTAAGATTTGAACAGTGTGAGCATAAAATGGTTGGAAAAAAAAAAGCGTTTTGATTAATTATATATATGTACACAGATAATATCCTTCTAATTTTCAAATCCTTCTTCAACCAGGTGAGATAGATTTCTCAATAATCAGGACATCCTTTAGAACAAATGGCCAATATTTCTGAATAAAAAAAAAAAAATCAATGATTAAGAATGTATGACATATCATTCTTTTCCTTTGTGGATTAAAAGTTGAAAGATGGGGTCTTATGACAAAATATTGGAAATTTTGAGATATCTTGGTAATTTTGTGTAAATGTGAATAAATTACTATGAACAGAAAGTTTCTGGAAAACCCAGGATCATAATGATTATAATTTTCTTACCTACCAAGGAGGTACTCAACTATAGTTCAAAAAATCACACAATGTGGTGATACTATAAGCCTTATAAACTTCATATTTCCTACAAATATAATTCCTAAATTGATTTATATCATTCTGACATTTGTAAGTAAGTAAACGTGGCTCAGGAATTTCACCCTTATTCTGTGTAAAGTTCATTTTTGCAAATAGTCCTTACCTTGCTGTGGTTTCTGTCAGATTGGAATTTTTGCTGCCAGCAAACTTACTTCTTAACAAGACTGTGCAGAATTCAAAATGTGCTTTTGTTTGTTTTGTTTGTAGTTTCAAGAATAAACCAATCACATTATTAGCAAAGATCTATTAGTCTGTGGACAGCAATAATTTAACATACCTTTTCCCTCTAATTTCCTCATTTATGTTTTCCTTGCATCTTTAACAGAGAATGTTCTTAACTGCAATCATAACACTGCCCATTGTCTGCAGTTTTGAGTGTGCCCCTCATTTAAATGCACTTTTAAATGCCCAATATAAGAAAAAAAAATAAGGCACTCCTCTTTGCAGATATTTGGAGGGCAGAGGAAGGTCTTTTCCAATTTCTTATGGTTTCTTTAACACATTCCTGAATTCACCTTTGGATCCCCAAGGAACCTTTATATCCATAATACCCCAAACATAGCACTTTGGCATTTGTCTTTATGACATCGTAACAGCCCATGTTTCTTGTTAGAAGGTGACTATTTTTCAACTACTGAATTACATACAGTTCACTGCTCTAACAATACCCAAACCACAATGGTTTCATAAAATAAACTTTACTTCTTGCTCACTAAAGAGTCATCTAGGGATCCCAGACATGTTATTTCTTAGACACTGTGAAAGCCTCTGTAAGAAGCTGGGAGAATGTGCTCACATGTCCCTTAGGAATGGCCACTCGGCCTGGCCCCTTCCACTGGTCATTGACGGCCATGCTCTCTTCCAAACCCTGAACTTGTCACAGCTGTCTTCTTGCTAGAGCCTCTAGCTAAGAAGCAAAAAGGCTGTTTTAAAACTTGAACAAGAAAAGAATTTTTAGTCTAAGTTCTTGCCAAACTTAATTATAGTCAGATACCTGTGTTGATAAACAAAACCAAAGTAATTTCAACACGTAATTACAGCTCCTGAATTTTCTCCTTTGTTTCTTTATTCCAATTTGTTATGTTGTCTGTTTCTCTCCCTCCCTTCACCCCCCCTTCCTCCCTCTCAATTCCACAGAGGCTACTGAAAGCAGGTGGTCCTTTAACCCTGCAGTGGCTCGGGTCTATGCAGGGGATTATTTCCTATATGCACGTTTTCATCCATTGTCTTGACACGGACGTATCCAAATAACTTGCCCAGCATAGCATAAACCTGCAACCGGTCAACCTGGCCAATGTGTTTTCTGATATATGCTGTCCTCCTATTAAGCAGTGACACATATTTTAGGTGTTTTTGTAAATAATATTGCATAATATGACACTCTAGAATCTGTAACATTGACTTTAGAAATTAAAATCTCTATAATACAACCAGGAGTGTCCTTAATTTGGGATTTATGGATATAAAAAAATATGGAATGAAAAAAAGAAATTGAAAATGAAAAGAAAAAACTTTCTAAGAATAATCAAACTCATACAATTAGAATAATAGATATATTTGTAATTTTGGACAAAAACTAAGTGCCAATACTATTGTAAGCACTGGAAGTATACTTCTTTACTTTATCCTATAAATTTATGACATATGTACTATTAGACTTATTTTACAGTTACAGAAATTAAACCTTAGAATACTATTCTCTCAGGATCACACTGCTAAATTTTCTTTCCATTGAACAATGTTACTTCCCTTTAGTGACTGTAACAAGGTGCTATAACTTTGATTTGAAATTTTGACAGGTAGAATTTTAAGAATATCCCCATCATTCTTGTGTAGATCATGTTTTGTTTTGTTTTGTTTTTTAATTTTCTGTCATGGCTCTATGTCTTGGGTACTTTTCTGGCTCTGGAGAGATTGCCCTCCCTGACTGATTCTTAGCTAACTCCTAGGAATCTTTAGAGACAGCAAATAACTTGCCCTTGAACATTCTTTTTATATGCAAATCAAACAAGAGCCCATACCCAGATCCCCCTAACATTATTCAAATCATCATCAGCTCTGAAGCTTGTCAGCTGGTTGACTACTCCGTGCTTTCTCTCGGTCAGGCGTCCTCAAACTTTTTAAACAGGGGGCCAATTCACTGTCCCTCAGACCATTGGAGGTCCAGACTATACTTTAAAAAACAAAAAAAAAATTATGAACAAATTCCTATGCACACTGCACATATCTTATTTTGAAGTAAAAACAAAACAGGAACAAAAACAATTAACACCACTTCGTGTGGCCCGCGGGTGCAGTTTGAGAACACCTGGCCATGGTTCTGTCTGGCTTCCTCCTGTTTCATCACCGGCCTTGGTTGCATCTGCACGTGGCCCTATGTGGGCCTCTCTTCTCTGGAAACTAATAAGTTCTTTCAATGGCATTGACCTCAGTCCCCTCACAAATTAAAATCTCCGGGGTACAATTGAGATAACCTTCTTACTTGTACCATCCCTTCCCCTTTAAGTGTGGGTGGAAACTGTAGATATCACCCCCTGGATTCTGCCCTGCAACAAGGGAAAAAAGAGATTTCTCTGAGCCTGAGCTAATCAGGTAGTCATTTTAAAGGCTAGTTTCTCCAGATGGTTGAAAAAGGAATTCAGAGGCCAGGTGCGGTGGCTCACACCTGTAATCTTAGCACTCTGAGAGGACTAGGTGGAGAATCATTATGCAGCCTTAAAGAAAGATGGAGACTTTACCTCTTTCATGTTTACATGGATGGAGCTGGAACATATTCTTCTTAGCAAAGTATCTCAGGAATGGAAGAAAAAGTATCCAATGTACTCAGCCCTACTATGAAGCTAA
>CAUYPK010022319.1:0-21507 GCA_963574355.1 Loris lydekkerianus
AGCAGAAACTCTTTAACTGCTTTTTAAAGTTTTCTTGTCCTTCACATTATTTATTATCATAAAGTCTATTTTATTATGAGAGAAATATGTACTCACTCATTTCATAAAACACAAAAGTAAAAAAAGAAAAAAAAAAAAAAAAGGGAAAAATTCCCCTCATCCCGTCACCCTAACTACTTCAAACTCCATGTATTTTCTTGCTGTTATTCTGTTGAGCTGAGATAATTTTACTTACTTATAATTCTGGATAAGCAGTTTCGATTCTTGCCCTTTCTCTTTCTTCATTTAACATAAAAAGTCCTTTTTATGATAACTCCCTGATATCGTTTAAAATGGCTGCATGATTCCCCGCAGCCCCTGGAATCATTACATTGGAAATGAACATCTGGGTTGTGTCCAATTATTTTATGGTACAAATAAGGCCCTGATAAGCACCTGTAGGCCTGAAACTTACTCTGCATTTCAAATTGTGTTCTTAGAAAATTACTTGGACAAAGAGAATGAATATTTTTTATGTCTCCTGATCTGTATCATCAAATTGCTTCTTTGAGACATTTCACTTTTTTAAAACAAAGAAGAAAGGATGCAGAAGGATGACTGATCTCTGGTCACCCTGCCAAAGTGACATTCCCCAAGGCCAGCCCCTGCCGCAGGAGGCAGGAGGCAGCAGGCACTGGGAGACCAGAGAGTGGTTACTGGAGATTGAACAGGCTACCTAGAGTTGGCAAGATAGATTGGTGCCTACGAGGACACAAAAGCACCTGAAGGGAAGGTATCTCCTGTGCATGATTCTGTAATTTCTGTGTGAGTCTGAGACTTTAGGAAAGGAAACAAGGGCCAAAGAAAGTTATTTAAAGGGGCAATATCCAATATAATAGCCACTAGCCACCTGTGACTAATCTGAGTGAAGATGTGCTGTGGCCAGGTACGGTGGCTCATGTCTATAATTCTGGCACTAGGGAGGTAGGACCCCTCGTGGCCCCCAGTACTAGACACACCTGGACACACAGTGAGACATTGTCTTCACAAAAAATTGATAAACTGGCCAGTTACTTACCTTTTCTAAAGCTGTTTTCTCATATATATAATACAGATAACAATAAGGTTCTTGCAAGAACTAATTGATATTATCCATGTAGAAGGGCTTGGTGTACTATCAGGTATACAGAAAATGCGTAATAAATATTAGTGACTCTTTTTCACATAATGGGCTACGGATCACTGCTATGTGCCCTAATAAAAGGCTACCTTTGATTCATGAGGCTGCAGCAGGAGGATTGCTTCAGCCCCTGGCATTTAAGGCTGAAGTGAGCTGTGATCTTGCACCGCTGCACTCCAGCCTGGGTGAAAGAGCAAGACCCTGTCTCGAAAAATGCCATCCTGACAGGAAAAAAAGTCAGATTTCTAAGACAGACTACCAAAAATAAAAATGTAAAGTGTCTCGGTGATTATTTTTATGTTTATTGCACATTGAAATGATACTATTTTGTCTATTTTGGGTTAGATAAAATATGCTTTGAAAACTAATTTCACTTGTTTCTTTTTACTTTTAAAGAAAATAGGGTCTCTAGAAAATGTGTGATTACACATATTTCTCATGCTGTATTTCTACTGGACAGGGCTGGCGGTAGAGCCTCCCTGGCACCAAGAAGGGAGCCAGAGGCCAAGGTGCACCTCCTCACACCACCCCAGACACTGCCTGCTCAACAGGCACCATCTTTTTTTTAAGCCTGCATATTCTTCTTAATAAAGTATCTCAAGAATGGAAGAAAAATATCCGATAGTGCTGAGTATCCAATGTACTCAGTACTATTATGAAACCAATATATAATCACCTGCACTTTCAGATGAAAGGTAAAACACAACTATAGTCCAGGATGAAGGAGGAAAGAGGAGGGGGAGGGGAGGTGGGAGGTTGGGTAGAGAGAAGGCAATCAGTGGGACTTCACTATGGTGTATATTACAAGGGTATGTGCCAGATCTATTAAGAATATAGTATAGGGCAGAGCCGCTCAAAGGTATAGGGCACTGGCTCCATATACCAGAGGTGGCAGGTTCAAACCCAGCCCCAGCCAAAAAGTGAAAAAAAAAGGACAAGAGTATAAATGTCTTAACACAATTAAGTAAGTGAGGTGAAGGCTATGTTAACCAGTTTGATGTAAGCATTCCAAATTGTATATAAAATCAGCACATTGTACCCCATAAATGCATTAATGTATACAGTTATGATTTAATAAAAAAATCAAGAGGGAAAAAAGTAGCTTACAACACAGAAAGTCCCAAATGCAGATGCTGGTGCAGATGTGGACAAAAGTGAACACCTTTACACTGTTGGTGAGATTGCAAACTAATACAGCCTCTTTGGAAAGAAGTAGGGAGAGTCCGCAAAGAACTCAAATTAGACCTCCCATCTGATCCCACAATCCCACTTACAGGCATCTACCCAGAAGAAAAAAAAATAGCATCTTATCATAAAGCCATCTGCACTTGATTATTGCAGCTCAGTTTACAATCACCAAGTTGTGGAAACTGCCCCAGTACTCATCAACTCATGGATGGATTAATGAACTGTGGTATACGTATACTATGGAATACTCAGCCATAAAAAGATGGAGACTTGACATCTTTCGTATTAATCTGGATAGAGTTAGAAAACATTCTTTTTAGTATAGTATCACAAGAATGGAAAAAAAGTATTCAATGCATTTAATAGTAATAGAAAGCTGGTAGACCAATGAATACTTGCTCCCACAAGACAAAAAGTCAATGTAATTCCAGTTGAGGGAAGGAGAGGAAGAAAGGTGGGAAGGGAACGGGATTGGCGTGGTCACCACTAATGAGCACAGTGAGGTAGAGGGCACATCTCCTCGGACTGAGACCCAACTATCATAGGGACTTTTCCTAACAAATGCAAAAACAAAACAAAACAAACAAAGTTTAAGACTTCTCTATGATAAAAACATACCTTTTGCTTAAAAAAAAAAAAAAAAGAAAGAAAGAAAAAAACAAGGCATCCTCAGGAAGTGGTAAAGAATCCTCTGCTGGTGAGACAGTAGATTTTTTATGCTAACTGTGCATCAAAATAACCTGACGACCTTTCAAAATAAAAAAAAAATCACAAATATTCTATGCTGTATGACCCAGAGACTCTGATTCAACTGGTCAATGGAAGGGCATGATTAACTATTTTTCAAAAAGTTCTCCAGGTGATCGTCACGTGTGGCTCAAGTTTTAAACTGTTGTCTTAACGGCAGGTGCCGAGTTTGGATCTCGGCTCTCTCCCCTGCTAGCAGAATGACCAGGGCAGTCACCTTCCCTTTCTAAAGCTCTGTTTTCTCATCTGTATGATATGGATAACAATAAGGTTGCTGTGAGAACTAAATGGTATTATCCATGTAGAAGTATGCAGTGCACCATCAGGTATACAGAAAATGCAAAATAAATATTAGTGACTCTTTTGAACATAGTGGGTTATGGATTACTGCAATGTGGCCTAACAAAAGGCTACCTTTGTTCATGAGTCAATACAGATCTGTGCAGGAGTGCAGACCAAAAAAAAGGTGGCAGGTGAAATCTGTGCCTGCTTTCCTCTGCCTCTTTCAGTTCAGTGCCTTTGGTGTTTTAGAAACTATCCAGAAGAAACTGAGGCAACACCCAGCAGAGTAAATAGGAAATGGCTGTGACTTAAAAAGCATGAAATCTCTGATTTTAAAAGTAAAAGCAAGTAGACTGAAAATTCTGACTCCACCTGCTGAGATGTCTTTAATGAACATCTTAACCTTTCTGAGCCTTGGATTCCTTCTTGGGACAATGATGGTAACAGTGCCCACTTTAATAGCACTGTCTAAAGAATTACGTGAGATAACTCACCAAACATATGCAGGACAATACCCAGAACGTACCTGGAGCTCAGTGAATGTTTGTATCTCCCCTCTGGTCTCTGTCCTGAACTGCATATGAATGAGCCTCGGCACATGCACAGACTTTCTAAACTTCAGGATCCCCATTGATAGAATGAAGATGCCAGTTCCCCAGGTCCCCTGGAGGTCTGTCCTTAGGAGTCAATCCTTATGAACTAGAATATGCCACCAAGAAGGAAAAAACACAATGCAGAGAAAGGAATAGAAGCAGTGAGAATGTGGGATGCAGGAAAGGACAGTGGCAGAGATGGGCAGAAGGGCCATAGGAACAGCACGGGCATAGGGTCATAGAGAGAGGTCCACATGCTAGGACCACCCCTGTTAGTAGTCAGCTACTTTCTCTCTCTTGTGTTTTTATATATTTATATAACATATTGGGCCTATTGCTCCAATAATGTGACTGCATGGGCTCCATTTTCTGTGTCTGTAGGATGACGCCAATGCAGCCGTGCCCGGGGCATCAGAAGGACTCACTATGGTGAGTGTCTGGGTGCAGACTCTGCCTCAACAAACAGCCCCAATTCTGTGGAATGCCAGCCCTCCCCTCAGCACTGCCAGACTCCAGAGGCCTAGGCATTCAAGGAGTATTGAGTGAGCAGAGAAAATTAGGAGGGAGTAGGTGTCTAGTTCCAGATGCCCCTCCCAGCAGACTCACCAAGGGGTCGGGGGGTGAGGAGCTCAGGTCAACCTAAATGCCTCAGCCCCAGGAGGTACAGCTCCTTCCTCAGAATGGGCGGTGCTGACTTCAGCTACAGGGGAGTATGGCTTATAACCTTGGAGATATGTTTAGCCTGGACCCACCACTGCTACTTGTCACAGATTAATGAATATATATAAAACACAAGAGAGGGAAAGTACCTGACCTCAGGCCATAAAACAACCCAAGAGCAGAACCGTGATGAGAACCCAGGCCCCTTTCCTACTAACACAGGTGGGACTTCTAGGAACACATCTTCTGCCTGAACCACAGCAGGTGAGAGGGCAGTGCCTCCCCTGCTCCCCCCAAGGATCTTTCTCCCTCTCACTGTTGAAGGGGAGTAGAGGGCAGGTCCAGCCACCCGCATGAGTGTGCGTCTTGACAGGTCCACCTGCTCTCTCTACTCCCCTAGTACCTCTCCTCCTCACAAACCTGTAAGGCCATGATGACAATCACCATGGTGAAGATAAAGAAAAAAGTGGAACTGAAAGAGATTAAGTATCTCACCCAAGGTCAGGGGAAAGCTGTCAAGGACAGAACCAAGATTTGAATGTCTCCCAAGTTTGTACCTTAAGTGCAAATGCTCCTTAGAGAGGTCACATAGTTCCAACTAAGGTACAAGGGGACACCATATGGGTACTTGTGCTGGCAACCAGGATATCTTGACTGTGTGATGACCTTTTTAACTTTAGCCAAGTCACTTCTGTAATTGTGGGGCCCTGATTATCTCATTTGTAAAATTGTGACTCTGAGTCTGGATCCTACACCCATCAGCTCAGACCTCCTTATGCCCTGCAGGCTGTTATTTGCATTAACCCAGTAGCCCTACAGCTAATGAATTTCTCAGCCAAGGAGAAATTGACAGTCTCACCACACTATTGGCTCCCACTTTGCTAGCACCCACTATCTCCTTGTGCATGTATGTATCCCTGGTCCTAAAATCTCCTGCAACGTGAGCCTGAATACCTTCTTTTCATTGATAAGAAAGCTGAGATCCCGAGAGAGTAAGGGATCTTCCCAACACCGCACCACTGGTAAGTGACACACTAAGGTTCAAATCCATGGCTACCTATCATCCACTTGATGCTGTCTTTGACCTTATAACCTAAAACTTCCTGCCTTATTTTCCTTGGAACGCTGAGCTTTTTACTGCCTCTAAGAGAGATTTATTCTTAAACAAGGAAAGCTTTTGGCTAGGCAGCTTTTCTGGGTAGAAATCGGTTCCACCCAGATTTCCCAGCAGAATCATCCCCAGCTCCAGGAAAGGGGAAAATACAGCAAGAGGAAAAAGGTGTTTGAAAACATTCAGATTCACATAATCACTATTTTTAGCAGGACGTCCCCTGGAGACTAATTTCATATATATATACTGGTTAGTACCACAGGGTTTGCTGAATCTCTATTTTAAAAACTTCGTAAACAACAACTGTGCTGAAGAGAAGATAAAGTAGAGATAAGGGTTTTATTTTTTAGCTCATTGGCCTGCTTTTTTTCCTTGCTGCCTGAAAAAAGGGAGAGGGGAGTGGGGAAGCAAAAGAGAGCGAATGAGAGAAAATGCCGAAGGAAGCCACTTAGAAATTCTTTAAAGGCTGGGGGGAGGAGAAAATGAGATCATATGTGCCCCCCCCCCCCCCGAAGAGGTTGTGTCTCAATCGTAGAAACCTAGTCACCAGAAGCAGAGAGAGTGCAGGAGGGGGCTGGGGGAGGGGCAGGTATTAAGATGCACAGCAGCCTGCTTACCCCAGAAGAGGGAAGGTTGGTGAAAGGAAAAGGGAGCGGAGAGAACAGGAGGGAGCGCAATGACCATCCAATTCCCTCACAATCCTGGGTGGTTTCAATCCAGCTCAGGGTTCTCAGCCTAGCCCAGCTTCCTCCATCAGCCCAAAGTATCCATCAGCACCACGGCCAGCTCCCCCTCCACTTCTCAGCTGTTGCCGGAGCCCACATTTATTCACTACACCCCAGGAACTACCAGCATAGTGAATTTTGTAACATGGCAAATGTCACTTTGACTGCCTTTTCTTCCATTCAGGACTCACTTATTTTGGTTACCCTCCGCATTAATTTCCTATGGCAGCTAAACAACAGAAATGTATTCTCCCACAGTTCTGGAGACTAGAAATCTAAAACCGAGCTGCCAGCAGGATCATACTTTCTCTAAAGGCCCTAAAGAGAAAGAGTGGCCCCTTTCCTTCCTCCTGGCGATTGTCAGCTGTCCTTCGTTTTCTCTGGCCTGCAGCTGCATCACTTAAATGTCTGCCTCCCTTGTCTCGCGGCCTTCATCCCTGTGTGTCTGTGGGGCTACCCTAATCCAGCGTGACTTTATCTTAACTTGACTTCGTCTGCAGCGATCGTATTTACAGATAAGGTCACATTCACAGGTAATGGAAGTTAGGACTTCAATATAATCCTTCCAGGAAACATCACTCAACCCATGACACCCCCATTATTGCCTCAGTGTAGAGTAAAAGTTTCTTCTAATGAACCTCCTTAGCATCCCGTATGTCCACAGCATTGCAATGAAGATCACTGTCTGTCTACTTTCCACATCATCTACCTCCCTGAGCTCCTTTAAGGCAGGAAACTGGTCTCATTCATTCTGGCATCCCCAGCATAGTGCAGAGGGCATGGTAGGAGGACAGTCCATTTTATGTGGTTAATCAAACAAATGATAAATAAATGCATTTCTTGGATTTTCATGGATTTAAAACACGTGTTATAAACCACTATCTATTTAAGACTATGCAAGGGTCTCAATTATACAATGGGTAGTGGGCTGTGCTGAGCACAGAGAATAAGAATCCATCCTCAAGGCTTGGAAACCATGCTGAGTATTTTGAGAATTGACGGAAGAAGAGAATTCTAGTCTAGCAAGTCAGGGGAGGCCTTACAAAGAAGGTGAGATGTTAGTGGGACCTTGAAGAAATGGGAAGATAATTGGAAAGGAAGGTGATGGGTATTCTGGGAGTGAGGACCCATATGGTCAGAAGTGTGGTGGAGGGATTGAGAGTGATGCCTGGGGAAAGAGGGTTGGCTTTCTTGGTTGGGGAGAGGCTCCCTGTTGAATAGCATGGGGAGGTGAGCTTGAGAGAGACTGACAGATGACTGAGTCATTGACCAAGAGGTCTAGGCTTCACATGTAGACAACAATCAAACACAGGGAAGTACAAGCTGGATTGGGTAAGCGCTTGGGGGAATGAATTAAAAAGTTAAAGGTTCCTGAGATGGGTCTGACAGAAGGAAGTACAATCTGCACTGAGCTGTTTGAGGACCTGGAAGAATTGGGCAAAGTGAAAGAGGTGGAGGAAAAATGGTCCAGACTCTGCAATTGACCGACTGTGAGAGAGGGGACGAGGTAGGAAAGAGGGAACTGTGCTCAAGGTCTCTGTGGGACACAGTGGGCATAAAAAAGGCCCTTGGGGGAAACATCACTTAGCTATTCTCAAAGCTTTCCTCAGCTTTAGGAGCCTCAAGGGAAAAGGGACGTTTGGGTTCAGAAGTATGTCTTCAGCAAAGCAGGCTCCCATCTAAAGAGAATGGGGCGCTCCCTTTGTGTGAGGTCCTGAGCTCAATGCTTTACTGAACACTCTTGACAAGCCATGGAGGCAGATATTATTCTCCCCATTTTACAGGTGAAAAAGTTGAGGCTCAGAGAGGTTAAATGAATTGCCCATTTGTCAGCCAAGCAATTTATCTGACTTCAGTGTTTGTGAAACATAGCACTGAGGTATAGTGGGAAAAGCCCATACAAAATCACAGAGCCCAGAGTTCCAATCCTATTCCCACCAGCTATACGGCTATATATCTCTAACACTTATCATGTTAATGGCCTCAATTTTTCTTCCCATGAAATAGGTATTATAATACCTATTCTGTTTATCTCATGGGGCTGTACGAGTAAAATATAAAATAGGATGATGTATTTAGAATCATTCTGTAAATTGTACCATGTTGCAGGAATGTACAACAGACACAATTCTCTGAGATGATCACGAAGTATCTTGCTGCCAAGAGCCAGACGCCTTGCTCTGTGACCTTGGCCAAATTTCTTAACCATTCTGGAACTCGGTTTTCTTATCTAAAAAAAAAAGGGTTCCTCTGACAATTAAGTAAAACAAAAAGCAGAATTTGTAATGTTCTATACACATGCACTTTTCTTTGTTTTCCCCATCTCAGGAATGGAACCTCTCTAGTGGTTTTATTACCATCACCCCAGTTACACAGGCCAGAAACCTGGCAGTCGTAACTGACACCTGTTTCCCCTCTGTGTCCTTCCATCATTGCATCTTATCCATTCTACCACCAACATATAGCTCAAGTCTCTCCACTCTTCCCCATCACTAATGCCTCTCTGTCAACATCACCTGCCATATCCTGCACCTGGATTGTGGCCATAGCCTCCTTCTGATCTTTCTCATACTTGCCCCTTCTGTCAGAAGTCAGAGCAGCAACCTTTTCAAAACACAAGTATAAACATAACACTATCCTACTTAAAATCCTTCCATAGCCACCCTTCACTCTTGAAATCAATTTCTAAATTATTCCCACCCCTGAGACTCTGGGATCCGGATGATGACTGCCTTTCCATAAAGCCTCCAGAATGTCCTCCCTTCTCATAAACCACACATCAGACAGCCTGGCCTTCTCTTGATTCCTCTGAACACCACTGTCCCTCCTGCCTCAAGACCTCTGTGTAAGCTGTTCTCTCTGTCTAGAATGTCTCCCCCAGGTCTATGTCTATGACCCCTGTTCAGCCTTTGGGTACCAGCTTCAAAGCCATTCCCTCTGCAGGGCCTTCCCCCACTACCGCAAACTAGTTTAGTTCACTTTGGAATGTGCTCTCTGATATCTTTACTCTCTCTTTTTCCCCAGCAGAGATCAAAGATTCATTTCTTGAATCATTTGTGGAAACATCTCTTTAACGTCTGTTGCCCCCAATGGACAGTGAGATCCAAGCAGCAGTATCTAATTTGGTTGACTTGTTATTTGTTTGCTTGTCTTGGTGTCCTTGGCATCCCAGCCCAACCATGGGAAGAATGTCAGATGAAAAGCATGAAGCACAGAGCCTGGAATAAAGTCAGTATCCAGTCCATGCTCTTTTCTCTCCTCTCTCCCTCCACCGTGGCTGTGGGCCAGGCTGGGAGGCCAGGCCTTCAGGAACAATCGTAGGTGATGTCACATCTCTTTTCAGGGTGGCTGTCTTCTGATATTCCTGGCCACTGGAGGGAGGAGGGCAGCAGGCAGGCCAGAGCCCAGGGGAATGATTAGCATCACCTTCATCTCTCCTTTCCCCTGGCTTTCTTCTTTGAGGTACAGGGAGAGATAGCCTTTGTACTGTTGCAAACACTGTTAGAAGCACCAATCCCTGGCCTCCTCTCTGAATGGGGCAAGCCAATCACCCGGGATACCAGGAAACACTGAGACGAGAGCATGGATATCTCAATGGCGGGCTTCTTTGGGCAGCTCTGTGCACCCAGTCTTGGTGTCTTGATTCTGCACACACAGCTCCAGGCATGGGAGCTATAAGCAACCCCTTACCTCCAAGCCCCCTGGGCCTGGATACAATGGCCCCTCCTATAGACATCTGTCATGTTCTTTATCCTGCAGAGGCCAGCAGGGAGGGGTAAATTACAGCAACAGCTCTTCCAGAACAGCAACCGCAGACTATTATCCCATTTATCTGGTGTGTAAACTAGGGACCAACAAGCCAACCCTCCCAATGGTAATGTACAGAGACTTAATAATGAAAAAACAAACAAAAAAAACTTTGCTCTATCCACAACCTTTTCCTGCCTCCTGAAATACCCTGTTTCCCTGAAAATAAGACAGTGTCTTATATTAAGTTTTGCTCCCAAAGATGTGCTAGGTCTTATTTTCAGGGGATGTCTTATCGTTCCTGTAAGTAGGTCTTATTTTTGGAGGATGTCTTATTTTCGGGGAAACAGGGTAGTAACATCCACTGCCAAGGCTAAATGAATGGGATGAGGTCTTCTTTGAGGGAAAACGAAGTGCTTGATTTAATGCCACAAACCTCTCAGAAGTCCCCACTCATCTCTGTGTCAAGATCAATACAGAAGACCCAATTCACCACTGAGACCTTTTCCATACTCTAAATTCCTACAGCCCTTACAATCAGCCTCTAACCCATAGTAGTCTCCCTGTGTATTACCCGTGGTTTTTGACTTTTTAATGAGGTGCGATATACATGGAAGACAGTGCTCTACTTGCTGAATCCCCACCAAGTGAACACCTTCACGCCACCCATACCCAAATCAAAAACAAGGGCATTACTGGCACCAGTGAAACGCCAGGCTTATTTCCAGTTATGACCACTACCAACTTGTGACCTCTAATGGCACAGATTAGTTCTGTCTGTTGTTTCTGTACTTCCTAGGAAAATGGAATCATTTCGTACATAAACACTTTCATGCCTGGCTTTTTTCATTCAATGTCAGGCGTTTGAGACATCCATGCTGTTGCCTGTAGTGGTGGGTCATGCCTGCTCACTGTCGTGTGGGACTCTGCTGTATGAACACACCACTAGTTACTCATCCATTCTACCTGGAAGGTCATCTCAGCAGTGCCAGTCTGCAGCTACTAGGAATAGCGCTGCTGTGACTATTCCTGTACGAGCCTTGGTGAACATATGTAACCATTTCTGTTGAGTATATACCTGGGAGTGAAATGACTATGTCATAGGGTAGCCATATGTTTAGTTTTAGCAAATACCGCCAGTTTTCCAAAACAGTTATACTAATTGGTACTCCTACCAGCAGCATTTGAGAGTTCAGTTACATCTTGTTTGTTAAATTATTGTCTGGATATTTGTGGGTATATTCAGAAAGTAAAAGAGATAGTCACCGTTTCAAATACTCTAGTCCTTTGTTCTCATGAATTACTGAGCCGCCCCCTAAATTCTAATCGTTCAGCTACCTCTGATTCCTAAAAGTGCACCGTGCACACTTCACCTCATTTCTGCACTAACTCTTGCTCATCCCATGTGATGGTATTCAAGCATCACCTGAGAAGCCCTGTCTAACCAATGCAATGGCCAGGTGAGACAACTCTCTCTTTGCTCTACTCTTTCCACATTCCCAGTCCCTCTCTCTGATTTTATAGGCACCCACCTTCAAATCAGTTATCAGATGGTCGCATTGTAGAAGGGAGGTATTGTGTCTGAACCATCTCTGCCCCTGGAACTTAACATCCTATAGAACTCAAGGTAGGCTTTCAGAAAATGATGAATAGATGAATGAATCAATGAATCTTCCTACTAGTTGGTAAGTTCATCGAAGGCAGAGGTCAGGATTTCTAATTCTCTTGTATAAATCCAGTGGGCCCATTGGGCACACAGCAGGCACTTAATAGAGGCTTTCTGTAACGTACTTGTGTGCAGTACAAACCTCCAGTTGCTTCAGGGAAGACTCTTCCTGCATACCACCAGAGAGAGACAGGCAGACAAGACTCTCATCCTGGCTGGATTTGGGCAATATTTAGATCTTACTTCCCACTGGTTTTGCTGCTGTCTCTCTGGAGGCAGGACGAGGTGGTTCAGGTTCACTTCTCACCCACGCACAGAGCTGAATTTGCCCCACTTTTGGCCTGCCTTCTGATCTCCCACGAACTGAAGTTCAAGAGCTAGAGTGGTGGTGATGGAAATGAAGACAAACCCAACTTCTCCACTCCCACACCCTTGAGACCAGATTCACGAGAGAGTTAGTCCATCCTGCTGTGCAGCATTCTCTAGGGGTTGCGATCCTCCCTGGGCTCCAGACAGCAGGGAGGAAAGCCATGGAGTCTGGGGTAGACTGAGATGTAATGTTGCCACCATGATTCCTGCTATTGTTTAACTCCCAGCATTGTGAAATTCTGGTCCAAACCATCCCGTCCAGGGTCTGCTGATAGCTCGAAGGAGCATTTTCAATGCTTTAGTTAAGCTGGGCCATGCTTCTCATTAAAAGGGCTGTAAACTCAGCAGAAAAGAAAATGTGTAATGAAACTTCAGTATATATCTTTTCTCCGTGTAAGAAGGAATCATTTTCACCAAAAATCTGACACGGAGTAATCGCAGCCTGCTTTCTCTGAAGATTGAGAAATGGCTGGTTTGAATCCTCACCTCCAGCAAAGAACAGAATGACTCTGTTTAGGGAGAAACAAAATAATAATAAAAATAAATGCTAGAAACATCATCCTCAATCTTTTTTGTGCTCACAGGTATTATATAGGAATATGTATTTCAATGCAACTAAGTGATAAAAATCCAGCAATAAGCAGGACTTTGAATTTTCACAGAAGTTTGGTTTCAGTTTTATTTATGACACAAACAAGCTGTGCATTCCTGGGTAAGGTGATTTCCATTCTGAGCATCAGGTTTCATATGTGTGAGGAAAAAAAAAAAAAGAAGAAGGGAAAAGAAAAATGAACGTGGGAACTTACCTGGCTCCTTCCACTCTGATGTGCTGAGAACGTGCAGAACTAAGGTCTTGTGGCTGTACAATAGGAACCAATCACGCATCTATTAAATACAAAATATTGCACTTAGGCCCAAAGAAATCACGCACATGCATTTATTCAAGTGATATTTGCTTTAGGGGTTATGGGCTGGGGTAGAGACATACAAGTTCAAGGTGGGCCGGGTGGTGGGCATATGATGATACCCACAAAATAAACAGGTACAAGAATGCAGTGAGCACAGAGAGCCATGGGCTCCCTTGCCGGGGGGGGGTGGGGGTGGGGGGGGGATAGGAAAGGATTTTTAGAGGAGGGTACCTTGAGTGCATGATGCATCTCCAGAAAGCACCAGGCGAGGGAAGATAAGTATTTGTAGCTCCGATCAAGAACGGGCACATCATGACTTCAGGGCTCCACATGTGAAAGCAAATTACTTAATGGAATCCAGCGAAGTCTAAACTCGGAATGAGTCAACAAGGGCATGTGTTTGAACCAGTAATAACAACAAAACCCTCAAACAGGTAACTGTCCACCTCAACTCCACTGACTCCATCTCTGCCTCCAACTGGTTCCCTGAATTTGTGCGATCCCGTTCCCTGCCCTCCCTGATCTCATTCTCTGTTTCTCTGCCTGCAAAATGAGAGAATGAGCTCAGAGGGGCTGCAAAGCCCCTCACTGCTCTGAGCACCTCTAACCCTGTAACGTTGAACACTGAGAGCTGCCCTGATAAGAAATGAGATGCTTGAAAGTTTAAAAGACTAGGCTGCTCAAACCCACCAACTGAAATAAAAAGGCTTCAACCACAGTGACAACAAATTATTAAAAAAATACAACCACAGAGAGGAAAAGTCTATTATCTTCATCCTTCAGAAGAAAACAGACTCGAAAGTTATAAGATAATTTTATAGAGAAGCCATTTAGAAGGGAGGGAATGTCTATTAGGAAGATGCTGGACGTCTGATTTTATCAGAACGTTTTCCTAAATGCAGGGCTGGGATGGATGTTGATTCCCTCCTGCTTCTTGCTGCTCTGAGAGTTGCTTATTAGAGCCTCAGGGGCTCATGTTGTTTGGAGGTTCCTAGCTTATTGGGTTGCACTCAATTCCCCCATAGGACTTTGCCCCCAATCCTAGGGGTTACAGAGAGCCAAAAAGGAGACGGTCTGCATCCAATGTTAACACAGGGAAAGCACAGTCTCCCCTGTCCACTGCTGGCCGCTCTGTGGTGTGGTTCTGATCAGCTGGTCTCCCTCCGCAATAAACACCGGGTGGCTCCTTGCCCATATTCTCATGTGGGACACTGTGGAGCTTTGAAGCAAGACAAGCCATTCTCTCAGTGCTGAGCACATCCAGAACCGTCCCCATGAGATGGGCCAAGTTGACTCTTTCCCATTGACTTTCTCTGTGTTCCTGGCTGCCCCCAATTTGTTCCTGGTGACCATCTTCTGTGGACCTGAAATCACTTTTCTTCCTTAAGGATCAGTTTCTCCCAGAAACTGAACAGCGTTTTCCCCTCTCAACCTCAAAACAATAAGAGCCTTGCTATGTCCCCTTTCCTGCTCAGGCAGCTGTCCCCACCCTCCTCGGGGATGGGAAGCGACCCTGTTTATCTCCAGGGTGTCTTATACACAGGGAGCCCCACGGGGACCTCAAACATCTTCCTAACAATCATCAAAGGGGCTTTCAGTACTGCAGAGAAGAAAAATAAAAGCAAGGGACGTCTTCAGCAAGGCATCCTGCTATATTTATTTACTCCATTAATTAAAGTAATGAGAAACAAAGCCTGTTGCTCAAAAGGCAGGAGCCGAGGGGGCCTTGCCCCTAGAAAAGTATTTGGCTATGACATTGCGATGTGGAGGCAGGGTAGCAGGGAGGCGTGCCCACATCCTATCAGCAATTCCTAGGCAGGAAAGACAGCTGAGTGTAGATCAGGACCTTTTTTTGACACCAAACCCTCCTCACAGTTCTGCAGTAGGAGAAATTAGTCCTGTGGTAAGGCAGTCCCAGGAGTGACAGGCAGCCTGGCACCCAGGCTCGGACACCATATAAATGGAGAGGATTGGATCTCTTCCTAAAGATGGGCTTTGTTGAAGAAGGCAGGAAGAAGCAGAAAGGCCCTGGAGACCCAGAGAGCATGTCTGGACACAGGAAGGAAGAGCATGGCACGTCCCCAGGAGGGAAACAAGGAAAAAGCAGGGGAAGCTGAGTTCTGAATTCCCCTACCCTACAATGTTGCTGGGGGCTGCCAGCTTCTGTATCAACTATGGTTTTGTCCCTGTCTCTGTAATAAACACAAGATTCCACACAAACGCGGCCTTTGGCTCTGTTCTAATGAGGGTACCATGCTGAGGCTTTATTCCCTAGAAGCAGCTCATTTTTTTCCCCTTGCTCCACCTACAAGCTCATGTAAAGACACATCCTACACACACACACACGCACCTGTACACATGCAAATCTGTTTCACAAAAATCAAAAGCCTGACTGAACTGCCACCTCCTCCACAAAGCCCTCTGGGATCTCCCCGGCCAGCAGCCTTCTCTTGCTCCATTATCATATTCTTTTATGCGAGTCATGGCTTACAGTTGTTTGTGCGTGTCTTACCTCCCCACTAGGTAAGATCTTGCCTGCAAGATCCAAGCCCATCTCTGATTTTTCACAGTGCTCAGCTCAATACCTGGCCCAAGGGAGGTCCTGCAAAAACCTCTGTTGACTTAATTATGCTCCTAAACCAAAAGTCATTACAAGTAGAAAATACTTGTAAGGAAGTGAGGGGATCTCTATTGGGTGCCCCCATAGGCAAATCTTGGATGAACCTCTAAGAAGTGCAAAATTAACAAAACAAGTCTGCCCTGATGGAGAGCTGGGGCATCTATCAGGATCCCGCCCCCAGAGCAAGTGTGAAGAATGACACAGGAGCTGGTCACCCAACCCTGGGGCAAAGGCTGCCCAGGACAACATTTTAGAGGTTTTTTGAGGGGTGTCCTCAAGCCTTACATGGACCCTTGATTGCAGCAGGAAGAGCTCCTCACTGCATGCCTCAGACTCTGAGCAGCCATGGGGACCATGACACTCCAAGGGAAGCAGGCCTCCAGCAGCAGAGGTAGGGCAAAGGCAGAAGAAATTCCAGACAGCATCCAAACTTCTTGGGGGCTTGATTAATTGCTTTCATTAGCCAGGCTACAACCATCAAGGCAAGTGGCATGGACGGTAATAACACAAGAATGGTACCCAAGATTAGGCCTGAGTGACGGCAGTGCTGCTCTCCTGCCAACTGCATCCAGGTCTCCGAAGCTGGTCCTGGAGCCAGGGAAGAAAAATGTGCAGGGCATGATCAAAGGCGGACCGGTGCTGATTAGCGCCGAGTGTCTTACCTTGTCGGCACCGGCTCCCAGAGTGAATTAAGTGCCTGCGAAATGAATGTGCAGCTGGAAAATCTCCAAAGTGAATTTTATTCTTGCCCAAATGCTACCCAGTATTTTAATTAACCTGGGCTTATTGTTCTAATTACTTGAGTTTTTTTTTTTACCGTGAATTGCTGTTCGAGAAGTAGTGACGATCAGTAAACACGATTACTGTGTATATTTCCAGCAAAGCTTCGCCCTTAAAATTTTATTTAAAAAATAATAATTAGTAACATAAATCTTTAATTTCTAGTTCACGGGGGCTAACCGAGCGAGTTGGGTGGAAGAAAAGCTTTCTTAGAACGTGAAGATTTGGTCTTAATAGCCTCTTGTCATCGAATACTGTAATGGGCCTTCTCTGCTTTGAGAAATATCAGGCCAAAAAGTGGAGGATGGAGAAGAATGACGTGATATATCACAATGTGAGAAAAAAATGAGGCATAACAGAATGCAGGTAGCAGCAACATTTTTTAAAAAGTAATTTTTAAAAAGCCCCTGCGTGAGTGTGTTTGTTTGAGCATGGGTTCTGAATATACACGGAAGGATATAGACCCTAAATTCCAAACACGGGTTAGTTACCTTTGCAGATTGGGGCTAGAGGCTGTGAGGAGGGAAGAGGGATTTTTTTTTTTTTTTGCTTCCGTTTTTAGACTTCAATATTGAAGGTTGAATCATATAACAGAAGTATTACTTTGCAACTAAAGCATCTACTAAAAAGTGAAACCTACCACGCCCTGACGAAGGGAAGAACGTTGCATCACAAAAAGCCTACCATATTCTTCTTAGTAAAGTATCCCAAGAATGGAAGAAAAAGTATCCAATGTACTCACCCCTACTATGAAACTAATTTAGGGTTTTCACATGAATGCTGTAACCCATTTGCAACCTAGGAATAGGGGGAAGGGGGAAAGGAAGGGGAGGGAGAGGGATGTGGGTGAAAGGAGGGGGGATTGGTGAGAATACATTTGTGGTGCATCTTACAATGGTATATGTGAAACTTAGTAAATGTGGAATGTAAATGTTTCAACACAATGACTGTGAAATTGCCAGGAAGGCTGTGTTAACCAGTGTGATATAAATGTGTCAACCGGTCTGTGAAACTAATGTATGATGCCCTATGATCATACCAATGTACATAGCTATGATTTAATTAAAAAAAAAAAAAAAAAAAAAAAAAGAAAAAAACCAGCCAAGTAACCCGAGAAGTGCTACAGAACATCGAGTGCTTAACCTCACACTGTTAGGGCACAAGCAGAAGCCTGATGGCTGGGTGAAATCCAGGCCCCTAACTGCGGTCAGCTGAGGGAGCGCAAGAGTGAACGTGCTGCAGTAAGTGGAGGGGCTCTGAGCTCTCACCTCCGGACTGTACTTGGACAGGCTCCCTTCACCCTCTATAGCTAATTCCTGGTACTGTACATTTGTACACTTGGTTTTGTAGGGAGCCAGGTTCTTGAAGGACAGGGCCTCGTCTTGGCTAGACTTAATGGCTCAGGGTGGCCTGGTTTGTATTACAGAAGGGACTGCAAGACGCTAAATGGGGGTCTCTCTAACCCAGGCCAGGGAGAAGGTCCCTACCCTGGAGGTAATAACAACTCACTGCAGTTGTTATGGGCCTGGAGGAGTGATGCCCACCCCAAAGTCCTATGCAGCGCGCCCACACAGCTCACTTCGGTCCCATTGCCTTCCTCTCAAGCTAATTCAATCTCCTTTCTTATTTGGTTCTTTGTACTTTTCATTTTTTGGAGTAAATTTGCTATTGGTTTATCAGTATTCAAAGAAAAAGTATTGATTTTATTTATGAACTAGAGTGAAATTTCACTTGGCAGTTGTTTTTTAAAATTTTTTAATTTCTTTCCTTTTGTGTTTTTCTTTCACAGTTTTTGTGAAATCTTTTGGAAATACAGTTAAGTTAGCTAACTTTTACTTTTTTTTTTTTTAAAGAGCTACTCTCTGGTAATCCAGATTTAATAAATAGCATAGTTTTCATCATCACTCATTTAATTCTTGCTATATAATTATTATTAATATTAGAGTAACATTTAAAGTGTTCCAATGGTTAGATTTGTTTGTGTTTTGCTTCTATTTTTCTCATGTAATTCTATTTTCATTGCCTGGTAAACTGTGGTGTAGAAATGCTCCTCCTCTTTGGAGGGAACTCACTGAGTGCTTGTGCTGGGGACGCCTGGTGTCTCACCCACAGCCACGCTCCTCATACTAACAGAGCTTAAAGCTACTGGAGCTGCCACGGGTAGGCGGGTTAGTTTGGTGCCTCTGCTCTGTTCTCAAACAGTCCATTAAAATCTAAACTCTTAAACTCAGCCATCAACTTTAGTTCTTGAACGATATATACCGAAACATGAAGCATAAATGAGGTGGATCAATGGGAGAAAGAGAAGTCCGCTAGGTATCAGTTATGCTATTGAATTTTACAAGTGATCTCAACCCAATAGGCAGAGTCCATTTCAAAAGCCTGTGTTCAAATGTGCTAACTGCCTATTTCAAAGTATGAAAGGGTGCAGGGTGCAGGGTGCAGGATTAGCCCAGAGGAATCTAAACTCAGTAAGCTGTTTGGAACTGGCTTTATTAGTTTGTAACAATGACATAAACAAGCACATGGGCATTTTTAGAACTATCACTTCTTTATAAGGTTTACTCTCACTCAGAAATGGCTTTGAAAACTGGTACTAAAATACAAAATCATGAGCAGGGCAAATGGATTACCAAGGTGAAGACCATTTCTCTTTAAAGGACTAAGGGAGCTCTATCTTCTTACCCTGTCATCACCATGCTATTGTGTGTTACAGGATGCGGGATGCAAACTGAAGTGACAGTGATTTAAGAGAATCTGGTTAGCCAGAGGAGCTGACTAGGTTTCACCACAGAACTCCACCCTACGAAGGGACATCAGAAATTACTGAGCATTTTAAGCTCAGCATTATGCTATTTTTTCTACCAATGTTGAAGGTCAGATTGTCTTCTCTGGCAAACAGAATCCCACCTTCTTTCCTGTTTAATTTAGGCCTTGATACCTGGAAGTACTGCCCACAGGACATGCCTTTCTCTAGTGTGCCAACCACAAGTACACTCTTCCTTCAGGAACAGAACCACAGGACTGGAGACTTGAGGACCGGAAGCAGCCTTACAGGTTCTGTGGGCACAGTCTTCACTTTACAGATGAGAAGACTGGAGCCCAAGCAATTGGCCATGTATCCCAGAGAAGTGAACATTCACTGAGTTAATGTCTGTGGAGACCTGAGCAGAGTTTGTACAACTGCACATATCAAAGCAGTTCACTGACTTGTCTGAAGGCCCAAAACCCAGCAGTGGAGCTGCAATTATGACCACAGTGCCTGGACTGATGATCCAGTCAGTAACTCCTGTGTGCACCATTTTGCTTTCTCTACCTCACTAAAAAAACTCAGTGGTTTATTCTGAAGATGGTCTAAAGGGAGTAGAAGAAAAACAATCAAAGATACCAACAAGGGTGGGTTCAGAGACAAGGTGATAAATATTACTTTAAATCTGAATGATGTTAGTTAATGGTGAAAGGTGTGGGTCCAGTTTCAGTCTTCCACAGGTTGCCAGCCAGTTCACCCAGCACCATTTGTTAAATAGGGAATCTTTTCCACTCTGAATGTTTTTAATTGGCTTGTCAAAGATCAAATAACAGTAAGTAGCTGGATTCATCTCTTGGTTCTCTATTCTGTTCCAGACATCTACTTCTCTGTTTTTGTGCCAATACCATGCTGATTTGATCACTATCGATTTATAGTACAGTCTCCTCTCCAGTCTGGTAGCCAGATTCCTCCTGCTGTGTTTTTTCTCTTCTATTCTTAACTCAAAGAATAGAATATTTTTGCCACATATAGAATTCTCATTTTGAATCTCAGGAAGAACAAAGGGACAGAATCTGGAAAGAGACAGAATCTACAAGTATTTGGGAGGCAGTGACTAGATGACAGTAAAACTCAAGTGAACTAAAAATTTAGTGTGAAATATGGCTCTTCAATGAACTCAGAAAACTCAGGAGCTAGGCTTTATATCTTTTGGGGGGGGAAATTCAATAATGGCTTAGTCCTCCATTTGGCAATATAATACATATTGAAAATCCTGAGCAAGGATTTCTGGTTTGAAATTCATCTTACATCATGCAATAAATAATTTAGTTGTGGAACAAATTGGGGGATATGTGCATTTTACATATTCTGATAAAAGTAATTGTTAGATTTCAGTGTTTTATTGGTGTATGTTCTCAAATGTTAGCAATTGACAGGCTAATAACAGATTTTGAAATATTTTAAGTTTTGAGGAAGCCCATTTTTAACAATTTTGAAAACCTTTACTCTTTACCTCAGAATATGTTTCTGGGCATTTAAATCAATTGACTACAATTGACCAATTTTATTGATTTTATTAATACACATTTATTATTACTATATAACAAAGTAATCAATTTGATTTTCAAAAACAAATTTTAGAAGAATAATTTAATCCATCTTATGCTCACATTTATCCATTCATATTGTAATGTATACTTAGCTAAGACTAACATATACAAATGAAAACCATTTTTTCAAAATAATTGCTGTAGCATATAAGGCAGTCATCTGTTTACAGGTGGAGTTTCTAGATGCTGCAGTTAATTTAAATAAAAGCCATGTCATTCTTCTTCTTTTTTTTTTTTTTAACTTTTCTTGTATTTATTGGTCAGCATTAAGTAATATGTACAATTCTCATGAACAGGTGATAAAGTAAACAAAATGATTTTTTTTTTTTTATTGTTAAATCATAGCTGCATACGTTAGTGCAATCACCTGTACCCATTCTAAGATGCACCATACATGTGGCCCTACCTATTACCCTCCTGCCACCAAAAACCTCCCCCCACCCTTCCCCTTTCTTGGCCCTTTCCCCATGGTCTTGTGCTATAGTTGGGTTATAGCCTTCATGTGAAAGCTATAATTTAGCTTCATAGTAGGGCTGCGTACATTGGATACTTTTTCTTCCATTCCTGAGATACTAAGCTCTTGGCATCCGAAT